>ML102018.1:40981-66588 GCA_003697995.1 Taxidea taxus jeffersonii | reverse complement strand
GGGGAGTGAAGGGGGTAAGCCGAAACCATCCAGTGCAGACAGCTGGTAGGAGACACAGTCTTTGCTTCACAAACCATCATGGTAAATAATTCATCTAGCATTACTGTTTTGTGTGGAATTCTCAAGCAACAAATGGGTATATCCCACTGTAATCATTTCCCTTTACTTCAGTAATTTACAGAGTAAAAATCTGGAAGCTTTTTTCTTCTCAAGAGACCAGAGTGTATATGTGGGTCCAAACGCATATTTGCAAAATAGAAGAAACATTACCATTATCTTTATATCAATGAGGCAAAGGAATGCATTCTAATAAGCAATTGAGTGGGTAAAAAAAAAAAAAAAAACCCTATTGTGATTGAATTTATTTTTTCTAGAGAAGTGCAGAAAATAGTCATGAATGTTTCATTAAAACTCTTCCTCATCATAGATGTATATCCGTGTCCTAACAAGTACATGTTTTTAGGACTACAACTCTCCAAGCCAGCAAACAACTCTGTAAAATTGTCTTTAATCCCTCATAAATGACTGGAGTCCCACTGAGGCTTTATCACACATTATTTAGTAAATCCATGAACCTACAAACCAGGAGGCATGGAAAACCATAGCAACCAGGGAGGAGACTAGAGAGGTGGCGAGTGTTTGAAGGACAGAACTGGGAAGGCCATGCAGCCTTCCTGAGCTAGGAAGCCACTCCCTCCCAGCCCACCCTGTTTGACTAGACCTTGCCTTCTTCACTCCTCCCTCCGCTGCAGACCTAGCGCAGGAACTTGTAGCTGGAGTGGGCTTAGGAGTTTAACTGGTCTTGTCTTCTGCTTACAGACAAATTGTTATCATTTTGTATATGAGGAAAAGGAGACCCAGAGATTTCGAGTGGCCTGTCGAAGGTCACAAAACTAATACATGGAAAGAGAAAACACTAGACTTCAAGTCCTGATTCTAGCCCAAAGCTTTTACCAACTTTAATTTCTACATGGTCTGGTTCTTTACATGGAATAAGTGAAAAGGGAACTCAAATTCTACCTATATCTCTGAGAGCAATAAACAAATTGTTATGGCCATTGAAAGGAACATATTGAAACTGAAATTAATCTATAAAATTGCACTCACTAGGGGCACCTGGGTGGCTCAGTGGGTTAAAGCCACTGCCTTCGGCTCGGGTTATGATCCCAGGGTCATGGGATCAAGCCCCGCATCGGTCTCTCTGCTCTGTGGACAGCCTGCTTCCTCCTCTCTCTCTGCCTGCCTCTCTGCCTACTTGTGATATCTGTCTGTCGAATAAATAAATAAAATCTTTTAAAAAAAATTGCACTAATAAATTTCACATGTCATAGCACATTTACCCTTCAGAAAATATCATGAAATATATCAGATGCTGGTTTCTGTCAGCAACACCAAGACACACCTACTGTATTTTGATTATAAGTCCTCATCATTGTTGGAGTCGTTCATTTAGTTAATGGTATTTTGAGAACAAGAGAGCAGGTATCCATTGACAATGTTAATGATGCAGGAAAAAGCCACAGAAGCGTAAAGAAGTATGACTGGGAACGTTTCCTGCTTAGAGCTCACAGAAGAAATAGCAGCTATGGAAAGCTTAGAGCCACCTGGTCACCAGCAGCAGGAACAGCAGCCAATCTCAGGGCCACCCGACTGGAGACAAACAGAATTCTCATCCTCTCTCATGGCCTTTCATGAGTTTACCTCAATCCTACCCCAAGCTCTGCGCATTCTGGGATATTAAGTGGTGTTTGTCAAGGACCATCCCTGCGAAGCAAAGTCCGATTTTCTCATTCTTTTGTGCATATCAGCCCAAATTTTCCTAGGCCTCGAACCTCCGAAAGATCTGACTCAGAGTTCTGGGACGGAGCCTAGGCACCTGTGTGTGGTGAAAGCTCCCCAGGTGATTCCAATGAACCAAACCCAGGTGCCTGCGCCATGTCCCCGAGCAACGGACTCAGGAGCTCTGGGCTTTAAGACCTGGGAGATCTATACTGTAAAAAAGCTCCCCTAAATTGATTCTCATACACACCCAAAAATGAGAAATGCCCTCTTCAACTGAGGCACAAATTCAGCCTCACCACCAAGGGGATATAATGGAGCAACAACCTATATTAAATGAACAGTCAAATACAGACAGGTTCCAGCCATGCCCACAGCTACCTCTCACTGGCTTTCCAACTTGGAGAAATGCTAAACTTGCTCCTTAGGGCGGCTGTTGAGTGTATTTAAGTATACCATGGAGACTGTAGGCAGAACCCTGATGCATCTCTTATTATTTTTTTCATGTATTCACAAATCACCTTTATGAACACTAGTTTCACATCGAATAATAAAAACGTACATTAAACAAGAGCACAAACCAAGCAACAGCCTCCGCTTGAAAAAGTGTCTAATTTTATTCTAGGAATCTTTGTGTTATTTTCATACGTGAAGCCTGAACCCATTTACAAAAGCATGTGCTGAATTAAGTGAAACGTAAAAGAAGGAACACCATCGTTAAAAGTGTATGCATTAAAATAACATCAGAGAGACGCCTGAGTGGCTCAGTTGGTTAAGCGGCTGCCTTCGGCTCAGGTCATGATCCCAGTGTCCTGGGATCGAGTCCCATATCGGGCTCCTTGCTCGGCAGGGAGCCTGCTTCTCCCTCTGCCTCTGTCTGCCTCTGTCTGCCTGTGCTCACTCGCTCTCTCTCTAACAAATAAATAAAATCTTTAAAAAAAAATAAAATAAAATAACATCAGAAGCAGACTCCAAAATTCATCCAAGACAAGAGCCACCAGGCATCGTAGGAAACATTTCACCAGCGCGCAAGTCACCGAAAATGGTATCTTCCAACTTCAGAGCACAGAAGGACAACCCCAAAGGGACTGGGTTGGTAAAGATTAAGCATAAGTGGCTCCCAAAAAGTACAAATCCTATTTCAAACCAAATTCCTGCAAGAATTTTGCATTTCACTGAGTAACTGCAGCCCATTGGTGTACTCATGTTTTCTCTCATTTTTTCCCTCTACAGACTCATTCCCTCTGGTTTGCGTCAGCCCTAACACTGAGCCACAAAAATGTCAGAAATTATAGAGTGCAAATAGTGTCAAATCCTGAGCTCACGAGGAGGCCTCCAGTGGTAATCATGGATTTCTCCGTTTTAAATAGACAGAAAAATTTGCTTCTTGCCTACAAAGGAAAATGATGACAATTGCAAAACATCTCCGTAGAGTTGATCCCTGGACTCTGCTCTCCATGACGGGGTAGGGGAGGGAAGGGGAGGGGGGCGGAGAGACAAAGCACAGGTGTTGGAGTAGACAGTGGCATAAGGAGGCCTTCATGCTATTAATGGAAAGTCCAAGTACAATGGAAGAGCAACATCTTGTTTACTCCAACTAAAATGAGACCATATCCTTCTTGTCCTTTCACTGCAGCGAGGTACCTCTCAGAGCACCAAACAAGAATGGCTGAAGTGTTCACAAACCAATGCAAAAGCTGCTCTTTGCTGCAGAAACTTGAAAACAGAGCCAATGTTATTCACCACCCCCATGGGGTGACCCACCCCATCTCCCTCAGATGCTGCCATCAGATCCTTGTTCCTCGTTAAAGATCACGTTATTTAAACGGCCACAAAGCCCAGGTGAGTCTCATCAGCTATCTCCAGTCAGCCCCTGCAGTTCACAATCACGGAGAAGCCATGTTAGCTGCAGCTACCTCTCAATTACCTACAGTCAGATAAAGAAATGGATGGGGAATATAATTAAAATTCAGTAATAATGGAAATGTTTACATAAACCAATAATTTCTTCCAAGCCTTTCACAACACCCCTAAAAAGCAGCAAATGACTGATTTGCATTTCACACCCTCGCCCTTCTTACAGAATGATACTCAAAATATGACTGACGGGAAAGCGAGAGGGGAGCACAAAGATTCTCTAATATTTCTGCCATGTAATGTCAGAGTACCCAAGAGCTGCTTGGAGAGAAACAGTCCCTGCCCAGTTTCTGTTGCTCTTGACATCGTAGAGTCAAGAAAGACCCCCCAGATTCAACATGCCTAACACCTCATTTCCCAATGACCATCCAAGAACAACCGCATCACCCTTACAGCCTCCCTAGCCACAGCCGCCACCGTTGAATCATTCCACCATTGAGTCATTCCACCATTGAATCATTCCACCATTGAAACCTTAGAGAGAGCTGTGGCTCCTTCTTATCCTGGTATCAGGTCACAGCTCTCCCCAAGTGATTTCAACTCTCCCTCCAGGGCCTCTCAGAACTGTCCTTTCTTTTTTCTTCCATTGTTTGGGCTGAGAGTTAAACAGTGAGAGGAATTTTCCAAGCAAACCTGTTCGGAAGGCATTCCGAGAAACAGAACACTCTGCGCCAAGACATAAGTGCATGAGAGTGCAGCATAGCCAGAAACTGCTGGTTATCTGACATGGCTGCGTCCTGAGTGGCAAAAAGGAGGTGAGAAAGAGCTCTGACAGGAAGGACCCTCGATCCCCCAGGAGAGGCCTGAAATTTTGCCAGGAGGCCAGTAGTTTGTAGACTTCAGAAATCTGACTAATGCCTTATCTACATACCACCTATATTATTTGCTTTTTGTATAAATTGGTTTTTCTGTATTAATCCAATTTTTAACGTGAAATTTTTCTTTTCACTTTTACAATTTTATTATGGAAATCTTCAAATGTACACAAAAGTGGGGACAACAGTAAAATAAATCTACTTGTACCTAGCACAATAAAAATCAACCAATGTCTAATTTTGTTTCTTCTCTATGCCCCCTACCCCCCACCTCCATCAGCCACACACAGCTGAATAACCTTGTCTCTGATAAATGGATCACAGTCACTTTATCATTTCATATATACATGACTTTGTAAAACATAACTACAATATCATCATCACACCCAAGAAAGTTAAATATCCTCAATATCACCTACTGCCTAGGACATTAAAATTTGACATTACTGCCATATATAAAAAACTGAAATAATCTGCCACCAATTTTTAGAAGAAAATAATATTCAAATTATGGCATCACATGCTTGCATTTGGAACCTTAGCTTGAGGCCTGTTCCGCTTATTAAAAATGGAGATTAGAAAGTTAGATACACCAATTTTATACTTCCTCATTGTCAAAAGTAGAAGGACTGAAAGGGAATTTAGAAAGGAATACATTTCTTACTATATAACAAGATTATTAATGTCATGCCTATGTACCACCTGTAACATCTTACATTTCACTGGGAATCTATGCCCCACACTTTGGGAGACATTGTTACAGAGAATAAGGAGCCATCTAAGAATTCTGGGCTTGATGGACCTTATGATTTGGGAAAATGGTTCTAGCAACAGCAAGAACAGGAGATCACAAAGGAGGAAGGGACAGCCTCTTACTATGTCCTACAACTCACCAAGTCACCCCAATACTTCTTGAGAGCTTAAGAGTAGAGGGGTCTCTTAGTGCTCTAGTAGGGGAAAACACAAACTCACTTACATGCCCTTGACCAAGAAATAAGCCTCTTATATTGGGGAAGATTTTCTCTGACTGATCTCACAGCTTCCAGGGAAGTGGTGTACACAAATGTTCAGGAAGGGGGAGGAAAGAAACACTATCTAGCCAACCAGATCGGTCAGATCAAACCTGGCAGTCAATGAGGTGACTGAGGTCACAGATGGCCCTCACATCCCACCCCATCATTTCCTGAACCTTCATGCCATCCAAGTTAACCCCTATCTCTTCAAAGCTAATCTTTCCCCAGAAGGGGCTTTAGTGCCAGGCCCCAGATCCTCTTTCTTCATGAGCATGCTCTCCTGTGACTAAATCACCAAGCCTTCTAGAAATGCCAAAATGTGACATTTTCCAGAATATTTCTCACCCCCCACCCCCACACACATACACTCAAATATCTTCCATGGCTCCCCTTTCACACAGAGAAAAGTTCACATCTTTGCTGTACTATTCAAGGATCTCCCAGATCTGGCTCTCACTAATCTTTCCAACTTTATTCTTCCAGAGTCCTCTGCTTTAGGTTCCCTGATTTAGTCTCTGTCACCCAAACACGCCCAGGCACAAAAATCATTTATGTCAACCTGACATAGTTTCATGCTACCCAACATCCTGATCCTTTCACTCATTATTTTGTCCCACCTTTCCAAGGTAAAAGCCAGAAAAGTCACATCTCCAGACCCCCTAATATTGGGGTATGGGAATGTGACTTAGCATCTCGATATTGCTCTCCGGTGTGGAGATCGTGTGAATTCCCAGAATCCTCTTATAAATTGTCTTTTGACTGAAATTAGCTAGAGTTGGTTCTGCTGTATGCACCCCAAGACCTTTACTGACGCACTGTCCCTGTTCCTTAACTTAGCCCATTTCCTGTGCTGAAAAATCTCCTCGGTCTTCTACATACAATCAAGCCTAACCCCTCTTTCACATTCTATCTTGTCCAAGGTGTCTGCCTTAAGTTTCCTCAAACATTCTCCCCAAATCCAGGAAGCTCATTGTTTGTATCACTCATTGGAAAGTTAACACATGCTTTTCTATCTTATAGCTCTAGTTTTTTGCTATATCCTATTTCTACAACTTGAATATGAGTCCCTGTGTTATTACAGATTCAATAGTTAACAAGTTCTTTCTATGGGTAAAGTGTTGTGCTTACTGCCAATGACACCAAGAGGACTAAGCCAAAATCTAAGTCCTTGGCAACTCACAGGCCATTGGGAGAAGTAGGTTAAGAAACAAAAGGATACAAAACAATGTTCCAAATAGAGGTTCTGTGAAGTAGGGTGGGGGAAGAACTCACTCTTTCTGGGTAGGTCCTAGGAAAGTAAAAAAGATGAAAGTGAGGCTTCATGAGCAAGTGGGAATTCACCAGACAGGCAAACAAAGAAGAGGGGAATGTCTTCTTCTTCTTAGACTCCTAGGATCCCCAAAACTTACCTTGTTCCCTAAATATTCTACGTGCTCAAATTCTCTTCTAGTCTGAAGCCAGCAGTACATATGTCTAAGCATTTCAACAAAAAGTCTTAATTAAAAACCAGTAAAAGAAAATAAAGGAATCTGAGAAAATGGAGTCAATTTTTTTTCCCAAATCCACACATCTTCATCGAACACTTGCTGTATGAAATATAATTTAATACTGCCCCTGCCTTTAAGGTCTACCACTTGTTTAAATGCAGCCTAGCTGAGAAGATATATATATATATATATATATATATATATATATATATATATATAAAAGCAAGGAGACTTACACAACAATAAAAGACATGACAGTCCAGTCTAATAATAGAAAAAAAAGGCCTAAGTAGCACAAGATCAAGTGCCAAAATTAATGCAACCATGACAATTTGTTTTAAAAAGTGATCACTTCACACTACGTGAGTCAGGGGAAACTTTATAGAGATAAAGATATATAGAGAGAAGTGTTAAATAAGAGGTGGAAACACACAGGACAAGTTCAGGGATTAATAAATAAATCAATTTGGCTGAAATCGAGAACTTGACTGGGAGAAGAACATGAATAAAAGAACTAGAAAAAGAAAACTAAAAAAACTGATTAACAACCGCAGGAGGTTCCCAGGTGAAATCTGAAACTGGCCCTCATACACAGAGGGCAAGGAGAGACTGAAGAAAGAGGCAGGCCACTCCAGACTAGGAGGTGGCAGATTTGATAACAAAGAGAACTTACTTCCAAGGCTTATCCATGGGTAGCACAAGATGAGTAGATGTCTACACCTGCCAGCCAGAATCTTAGTAGTTAGTAGAGAGGTCTTAACTGGGTTCAGTCACTTATACTGTACAGATGGTCTCAACAACACATAACTATCTCGAGGCTGTGCTCTTGAAAATGGCTCTGGCTATGAGAATGGTGGGAAAAACTTACATTCCAGAGTGAGGAGCCTCCAAGAGCCTAGATTTAGCTCAAGGGTCAGCCAGCGATCACATCTTCTTAATGACCTCCTCCAGCAAGGGGCCACTTTGAGGGCACATAAAACACACAGAGACATGCTCAGGCACAAAGAACAGTAACTGCTTGTTGAGCACCTATTACCCATAAAATTATACAGCTGCCCATAAATTATCTAAATTAATACTCAGATAAGAACACAGGGGGCTTGGGACGCCTGGGTGGCTCAGTTGGTTAAGCGGCTGCCTTCGGCTCAGGTCATGATCCCAGCGTCCTGGGATCGAGTCCCACATCGGGCTCCTTGCTCAGCAGGGAGCCTGCTTCTCCCTCTGCCTCTGCCTACCTCTCTGTCTGCATGTGCTCGCTCTCTCTATCTTTCTAACTAATAAATAAATAAAATCTTAAAAAAAAAAAAAAGAGCACAGGGGGCTTAGTTCAAGTAATTTGTTCAATGTCAGTCCAGAAATATCCAGATGCAAAAGACAGATGTGGCTCCTTACCTCCAGGGCTTAGAGTATAGCATCTTCAGAGCTCATAACTGGATGGGCTGAACTTATATCCCAACTCTCAAGACCAGAGTCATCACTTTCCAGTGTTTCTGTTCCTGTCCAGCACTCAACTAGATTAAATACTAGAAAACCTTACTCCATCTTCAACTCACAACTTTCAGTCAGTTTCTGTGTAGGATAAATGGGAGGGATTCTTGACCCAGCCTGCACATCACAATCACATGTTGGGTTTTTTAAGAATGCACATGTGCTGGACCCAGTCCCAAAGACCTCAACTGGAGCCAGGTGTCTAACTTTCTGAAATATTCCACAGGAGATCCTTATCCCAACCAGAGTTAAGAAACTGATAGATACTCAATAGTTCAAAACATGTCTCAAAACTTATTACCTAAGATCTAAATGAAATCCCCATTGTTGCAAATGGCAGCTTCCAGTCTTTTTGATGGCTGAGTAATATTCCATTGTGTGTATTATATATGTACACATATATATAACTGTGTATATATGTATATACATATATACAATATAGAATATATATACAAATATACATATATATGTGTGTGTTTATATGCACACACACACACACACACACACCCCACATCTTCTTTATCCATTTATCCATTGGTGGACATATGGGATCTTTCCATATTTTGGCTATTTTGGGCATGGCTGCTGTAAACATTAGGGTGCATGTGCCCCTTCGAATCACTCTTTTTGTATCCTTCAGCTAAATACGAGATGAATGGAACTAGAGGGTATTATGCTAAACAAAATTAAGTCAGTCAGAGAAAGACAAATACCATATGACTTCACTCATATGTGGAATTTAAGAAACAAAACTGAGGAACATAGAGGAAGGGAAGGAAAAAATAAAATAAGATAAAAATGGAGAGAGAGGCAAACCATAAGAGACTCTTGACTTTAAGGAACAAACTGAGGGTTGCTGGAGGGGAGGTGGGTAGGGGGACAGGGTAATTGGGTGATGGACATTAAGGAAGGTACTTGGTATAATAAGCACTGGGTGCTATATACAACTGATGAATCACTAAATTCTACCCCTGAAACTAATAATACACTATCTGCTAACTAACTTGAATTTGAATTAAAAATAAATAAATGAATGAATGAATGAAATCCACATATGACCACTTAATTCCACTCTTAGAAATAGTCCAGATGAATGATCTAATAATTATGCTAATGATAATATCATTAATAACTACCTTTTATCAAGTGCCTATTCTGCCCCTAGGCACTATGTTATTTTTTTTTTACATATGTTATCTCATTTAATTCTCACAAAATCCAAAAAGGAAAAAAACTTTTCATACTCTTATTTCCAAAAGCTAAAGCTAGACAAAAGAGCTAGAATTCACACCTAAGAGTGCATTGATCCAAAATAAATGCTCTTTTAGCCACTTCACTACACTGCTTTCCAAAAGTAACGGTATTTATTTATCTACTGAATATCTGATCAAGCGCCATCTATATGCCAGCTATCATATCCTCAGTTGCATACAGCATAAATCAATACCCCCCCCCCACTCCAAGGTAACAATATATTTATTCAAGCTCCAGTGGATAAAATTTGTCGCCAGAACTACACCAAATAAGCTGAAGACAGAATGAACAACACGCTTTGTTACTCAGTAACTTAACAAGATAAAGATTTCACTATCAGGAAAATTGGGTTTTCCTGGGGAAGAAAAAAGAAGTATAAGCTAGAGTTAGTATAAATGAGGCTTTGAAGAAATGCACTTTGACTCTGATTCCCATGGGTTTAGGCTTTCAAAATCTGAGTTCTGTTCATCATTTATTTCTAGGAACTAAGGGTTAACCCTCTGATCACCTCATCAGGAATCCCCAAAGAGAAACCCTATCCACATCAAGGCCACCCAAGCATCATCTGATATTATTTTTCAATATGCTGCTACAGAATACCCAAATGCCCTCAAAGAATGACTGTTTTCAAAAATGCAACTCATGTATTCCTTTCCTTCCTGTACTTCCCATTCTTTCCCATGGTTATGTTAATCTTTTGAGGACCATGAGTGTCACTGAGGATCTAAAGAACCTTATGAAGACTTTCAGAAGCAGACACAGTCCCTGCGCATATCTTTAGGTTGAGAATCTCTCATCTAAGCAGCGCTTCCATTTGTTCTTTTTCTACTCAATTTTTTAAAAATTAAATACTATTTCAGGCACTGGGGGTATTTGATAAGCAAGAGAGAAATGCTTCTCGTGCCAATGGAGCTCATCTATAATCTAGGAGACTTCCTTATTACTAATTTTGAAGAAGAAAATATATAATAAATAAGATTACCAATTAACGGAAGTACATAAACCATGAATGACTAACTATGCAAGTAAGGCTAACACCTGGACAATAGTTGGAATGCAGAGCAAAGCAGGAGCTCAAGGGAAGCTTAACTCCCAACTTGTGCAAAATGACCCGAGAAAGTGAGACGTTTATTTAGTCTGGAAGATCTGGCAATAGGTAGTGGAGAATAGGATAAGAGGGCTGGTTTCACCGGCAGCTCTCCAGTCCTGAAGAAGACATGGGTCAAGGCTTAAGGCAAAACATCGGTCTCTAGAGTATAAGGCAAGAAACCAAAACAAGGATTGAGGCAGTGGGGTCTTAGAAACCCAGACTCATTCATAGACACTGGGATGTGGAAGGGACTTGGTCAAAAGGTAACAGGCAAGACACCATGGTTAGAATGGGCCCACGATTAGAATAAGACTCATGGGGCACTGAACCTAGGAGCCACTGGTCTAATGCTTCCCGGTTCCATCCATTCCCCAGTCTCCCAAAGCCAGTGGACTAGTGCCAGGGCCCATGGCAAAGGGCAAATCTATAGGTGAGGGTCAAATAGCTAAATCCAGCTATGGAGATTATAAATCTATAGGGACTAGAAGCCAAAACAGCACTACAAGTAGTTACTGTGGTTCACAAGATAGCTCCCATTATCTTGAAATTCTTAGATGTGATTCTACTGAAACAAAGAAGTTGGAAAGTTAGAATACAAATTCAGTTAAATACTTGGAATTGTCTGTCTCCTGAATGTCAAGCATCTTGATATTTAGAAAATACATAAAGCAGATATTTGGAATACCAAGTTACTGTTGTGCTCTAATCAGAGTCTGGCAATAATAATGATCTATTTTCTGGTTAATGCAAATTCTTCACAATAGGTAATTCTGTGCACTGTAGTAATTCTCTCATTCCTCTCTCTATACAATGCCAGGCTATATATTGCTTATTTGGAGAGTGTGGGGAAAGGTAGAAAAATAACCAAGCTAAAAATGATGAACAACTAACATGGCTAATGGCTTGTCTAGACCATTGATAAAAATTACAAAACATCTGTTTCCTTCACTTTTTACATATATGGGTTCACAGCAGAGCATTGTGACACAGGGCAGAGAGTCAAGCCAGCTAAACCAGAAAGGCGAAAGATGAAAGGACCTGAAAGGAGCATTCCTTGCTGGAGTGCTGGACATTTTATATTTGCCTATTCACCCTATCCTGTGGCCTGGAAGCTGAGCTATGTGCTCTACCACCACATGATCCAGTGCTCCTTGGCTCCCATAATGTTCAGGCAGTGGAAAGCACCCACCAGCAGGAGATGGGAAGCAGGAGAAGGACCTCAAGATTTGTGAACCCCAGCTCCCCCCCTTAAGGTCATTACAGATTGTAGAGTCCTTCCATTCAACACTGGCGCCGTCAGGTGGCCTTCTCCACATTGCCACTTCCTTCTTCCAATGTTCCAGGACCTGCTCCAAGCCCTCACACTGTCACAGCCCACTCCTCCAGCCCTGAAGCTCCTACTGTTTTCAGTTTCCCTACACCCTTCCCATTCCTCCTCCAATTGTCTAAAATGAGTGTGTATCAGTTTCCTGCCAGGGCCCAGACTAAATATCATCATTCCACAGCCAGCCTTCCAGTGGACCTGGGGTTGAGGGCCAAGGCCAGGGAGGCACGGTGGCAGCTGGAGTTATGTGATTTCTGCTGGCAATACTGTTTGAGATGGTGTGGAAATTTTCCAGTCCTGGGGCCCCTGGTGGCTCAGTAGGTGAAGCAACTGCCTTGGGCTCAGGTCATGATCCCAGGGTTGTGGGATCAAGTCCCACATCATGCTCCATGCTCAGGAGGGATCCTGCTTCTCCCTCTCCCTCTGCTGCTCCCCCTGTTTGTATTCTCTCTGTCCCTCTCTCTCAAATAAATAAAAGGTCTGTTATTTCTATTTCACCAAGCATCCTGAGGGCAGAGCCAAATTTCACCCTGCCCCTGAATCAGGTCAATAAGTTGAGAGATTTTGGTTTCTGGGTATCAAGAAGAACAAAAAAATTGGGGCACCTGGGTGGCTCAGTGGGTTAAAGCCTCTGCCTTCGGCTCAGGTCACGATCTCAGAGCCCTGAGCCCCACATGGAGCTCTCTGCTCAGCAGGGAGCCTGTTTCCCTTCCTCTCTCTCTGCCTGCCTCTCTGCCTACTTGTGATCTCTGTCTGTCAAATAAATAAATAAAATCTTAAAAAAAAAAAAGAACAAAAAAATCAACTCACCTAAGCCAGCAGTAATTCTCCAAAAGAGAGCTACCAAGAGAAAGATCTAAAAGGTTGGAGTAGAAAGGGTTTGAAGCTCAGTTTCTCCCCACTTGAGCTTTTTCCTAATGTACTTAGGACATTTCTCTCAATTGTTTCAAAAAAGTTAAGAACTGAATTTGTATTCTTCACTTGCCAGATTCTCAAAAGAATTAGAATATGATATTCCTACACCATACTCAAAACTACAAAAACAATTTCAACAGCTCTGCAGGATATTAAAACCTCCTGGTAGCTTCTCATAAATTCAGTTTTTGATTTGGTTTCTATCAAGTAGCCAGACGCTTTATGTTTAGCTCTTACTGAAGATAAGAATAGGTTACCCATTCAGCATAAATACCATTGATTTACATTTTTAAAAACCCATTGATCTTATTAATGCACAGCTGAGAAATTTGGAAAAGCCTATCTAAAGATATTCATCTAGAAATGCTGGAAACAAGTCTGGTTTGCCTACAGTGGAGTTGAATCTAATGATGCTTAAATCCCACCCACAATGAGACATCACTACAACCGCTCTTGCATTTCTAAAGCTATTGGCAGAGATCTGCATTGAATCTTGCAGAAGACTCAGTAATGTAAATAACAAAGGGTGAGACTATAGACCAAAAGAGTCAATATCAGAGTAGTATTGGACTCTCTTTCTGAAAAGGACAACAGCAACACCAGTATCAACATTCTAGTGATTTAAGCTATAACTAGAGAAACTTCATTAGATATTAGAACAAGTATTGACCGCTAAGGTGTATGGTCAAAATTCCACAAATACTACTCCCAGGTCCCCTGCCATGCACAAATGACTAAAAACTACACACATCTATACTTCACCACAGGAATAGACAGTGTCTTCTCCTTCCATCCCCTTAATAAGGCTTCTTTCTTTCTTTGTTTGTTTTTAACCTGTGGATGCAAGAAATAAAGAATCCTCAAGAGGAAAATCTGCCTTCTGAAAACAAGTTTTCCTCAGTGTGACCATAAAGATAGGCTTTCAAATATCCAAGTAAAATCTTGAGGGAATCAGGGAGGGCTCATCCTGCCTCTCTACCACCTTTCTTCTCTCTTTCCCTAGAAAGGGAGATTCCAGATACCAGTTGGGCCTTAGTAGAAGTGTCTAAGTCTCCTGTTCTCTTCCTCTCTCCCTCCTTCCCCCTCCCTCCCTCTCTCTCTCTCTCTCTCTCACACACACACACACACACAGCCTGATTCTTAAGGCCATCTTGATAGATCTCTCCTCTTTCCAAAAAGAGCCTTCAGGTATAGCATCCATTTGAGGTCAAATTCAAACTTGGAGGAGAGGGAGAGGCCCTGCTTTGGTCCTAAGAGCAAGCCCTTGACCAAGGCTGTTCACTGCAAGGTACAAGGACTACTAAAAAGGAAGTGGAAGTGTATTATCTTCTTCCATGACTTCAGGAGAAGATGGAAGAGCTGAGGCTTGGAAAGAGCTGAATTTTACAATTTTGACTTCCTGTTACTCTCTCTAGTAGAGAATATGGCTTTGGGAAGCAGACAGGTCTGGGCTCAAACTCTAGCCCTGATTCCTGGTAGCTGAACCCTGGAGCAAGGTAATCTCTGAGCCCCACTTCCTCATCTGTAACATGGTGATAATAACACCCCCTTCACAGAAAGGCTGTGCATTTTCATGAAATCTTATATTCTGTTGCCTTGTAAAGTGTTAAATGCTACCCAACTCTCAGGTAGTGGTAGTAGCACTATTCAGAATTCGTAGCCTGAATCCTTTGTGTGCTGGGATAAGTTAAAGCCCCTGCTATTTCTTTCAAAGTGCTCATTTTAAGTCTCATAAACATTTCATCTTTACTCTGTCTTCAAAGATTACTCTGCACAAAGTTCAGCCTTACATCTGTTACAATTCACCATGGCTGTGCAGAGTACATATGTGCTTATAATTTTCTATTAAAAGTCACAGGATAGCTAACTTCTTAAGTTATAGCATATGCTGAGATTCCTGTTCCTGCTTTTTGTCCCTAACAAGCTTTCATGGGTCAGAGGTTAGGTGTGCTTGGTGTTTTATGTGCACAAGCTTTGCATGTCTAAAACTTTAAAGAAGATAGAATCCATAAGCAAGCAGGTTAGACACACTGCCTCCATTTTCCATCCCTTATTGAGTAATCAAACCTGAACTCGGAAGGGTACCCAAGTCCAAAATCAAGCATATCCTCTCCCTCCTTTCTGCTTCCTTTCTGAGAGTCAGACGTAAGTCCAGGAGAGCCATCATGAAATTCTACGCTCCCAACAAATATAATGAGATTGTAACACAAGTCAAGATGAGTAATAAGACCATTGAAGGCAGCTTTATTAAGAGCCACACAAGAGACTGCGAGTGCAATTAACAACATCTGGTGTGGCCTTTGGTTGTCTAATAAGCATAATTGTGTCATCGTCTCTGAAACAGGTGAGCCAGTATTTAGAAAGGAAAGAAAAAAAAAGAGAGAGAGAAAGAGATGTCTTGGAGTATATTAATCAGAAAATCTGCTTCAATTCAAATTCAACTGCATCCCCATTAACATAACACCCCCAAAGGAAGAGAATCAGATGTCATCATAAGAAGATTCATCTGACTCATTCTGAACTTTTCCCCAGAATGAAGTTCCCACAGATTCCAAACCTTGCCCTCCATCCCATGCTTCAAAAACCTAATAGGCTTCCTTCCACATGGGTAAATTTCCATACTCCCAGACTCCTGGGCCAAGTGTCTAGGGGTAACAAGTTACAGCAGCCCACTTCCTCTCATTCAGTCCTACAAACACTATAGGCAGCCCCCACAGGTCTCTGAGAAAAACCCCACCTCTCCTTTGAAGATTCCAGCCCGAGTAACAGGAGAGTTTTCACTGCTTTCTAGCCTAAGGTGCAAAGTCACTGAGAACAAAGTTCCTGAGAGTCTTTGGTAGATTTTCTCCCTGAAATGTGTCCATACAATTTATAGATTAGATCCACTACAAACATACAAGAGATCACATGCTAAGATTTTAGTAGTCAAGAGTTTTTTCCTGAATTTATATAGCTGAAGGAAAAGAATGTTGGAAAAATCTCAAGCAAAGCCATGAGTTCTTAACAATGGATTTCACCCCATGCTTTCAAAGCCCAGAAATGCATCAGAATCGATGCAATGTGGCTGTGGGGCTCTAGGGAGTGAGTGAGAACACACACTACAGGCCTCAGTCCAAGTCCTCTTCAGCACCAAAATGACTCCACAGAGAGGAAATGCCATGGATACTCAGTCGGTGCTTTGAGAGAGAGAGAGAGAGAGAGAGGGAGTATTCCATTGTCTGGGTCATCAATGCTACCTCATGTGGGCTCTGCAGACTGGTATTGGCCGTGAACTGTTACCAGTCTGGGGCCAGATAAATATGGAAACTGAAAGTCAACATTGAGAAAACCTTGTGGCAAAGTTGACATTGCTATGATCTTTCAGCATAATTATTTTTCTATTAGTTCACTTTTATTGATTTTGCAAGAGTTTTAATCTATAGTGAGTTGGAAATTTAAAAATACAAACTGGTTCTTTACTGCAGGTAGTTTGAGAAGCCATGTTCTAGACCTAGGTTCACAGCCTTGGTCACTTGGACTCTCCTGGTGAGCATTAAAAAGTAATGAAGACTGGGTCTGAATCTCAGAGAATCTGCTTTAATTGGAATATAATGCAGCCTTGGCATTGGAATAGTCTTTAGAACTCCCAGTTGTTTCTAATATGCAGCAAAGTATTTGAGAAGCACTTTCCTCATACTGATAAGGGATTATGGCATATACTTAGGGATAAGAGCTGGGAACACACAAAAGTAATTATTTTATTTCTATTACTTTGAAAATTTGGAAAATATTTTTTAAGTTATAATCTAATGTTTATTAAAAATAAGGGTAAAACGGACTGGAATGCTCTGATATTCAGTCATGTTATATACATATACATGTCTATAGACATGTATATATACAATATATATACATATATTCAGTCATGTTATATTATAATCATGTTATATAGATATATATACACATGTATATATACATGTTTAATGTAAATTTTTTATTGCAATATAACAGCCATACAGAAAATTACACATATCTGAAATGTGATGATATTTTCATGAGGCAAACATGTCTGTGAAACCAAAATTCAGACCAAGAAACAGATCATACACAATGTTGTCTGCCCCCATGTCATGACATCTAAAATAGCTTCCCAATGAGGGGAGATCAAGATAATGTACTCTGCTATGAATATGACATTTATCTTAGTTTACAGTAGATCTAGTTTAAGTTGGACCATTTCAAAGAATAGAAATAGAAAAGACAATGATACTTCCTGGTAAAGACAGCAGGTTGAACACACACATCTTCATTTGTTCACTCAGGAAATTCCACTGAAATGACAATAAGTGAATTTCTTAAAGGTGTAAATCCACAGAATCAAGAGAAAAGATAATAATGCTGTTTTAGAAGCTAGAAAGTAGTAAATGACTTTTAAGGCCTGAGGAAACTGAAGCCTAAACTGAGGATAGAGGAAAGTGGATAGTAGTCCATTTACAACACAGAATTGTCCTAAGTTACGAGCTACCGTTATTAGAGCGATGCTAGTGAAGTTAAAATCAGTGGCCTTGGTTAATCTGTTTAAGAAGCCTGGTGGCTTCTTAATCCCCACCCCTCACTCTGTACAGCATTTGACTCTGCCTCCTCAACTCTGCCAAAGGCCAGAACTTTATTCTCTGGAGAGGCCCAAACAGGAGTCTACGGGGACACCAAGCATGACTGAAGATTGGGGTATCATACCAAAATCATGGAGACACTAAGTGAACATATGAACACTGCTCACTGAGATGCCCAAGCTTCTTTCCTGCTTGATTCCCAAAATGTTAGCAGCCAGTCAAGAGATCAGAAAAGCCGCCTATGAGCCAAAGGAACAGATCTTAAGAAAATGATTTTGAATGTTCCCAAAGAAACAGCACAGCTGTTTGAAATAAAATCATAAGAGACAAGCTCCAGTCGGGAGACAAGTCTCCATAGGTCTTTCTTTCATTTCTGAAGATCTTGTGCAGAACCTGACAGCTCTTTGTTCTGGACTACTTTTTCAAGCTCCTGGATAGTGAAAGTTTGGAAGGTAGAGATAATGACTCCCTCTAGAACGGAACACAGGCTTGTTTGCAAACATCTCCCTCTGAAGCAAAGCTTGAGTAGGTGTGCTTACAGGCCATTATAAATCACTGGGATTTCCTAACCTGGGGAGGCCTCAGCTGAGACACGAACCTACTGCAATGGTGAGGCTCCATCTTGCTTTGCCCCATCTTGTCCCTGTGGTACTTGGGGAGCAAGGGGAACCCAGGCAAGCATGACGCTCATGCTGCTGGCTGGACTACGAGTAATAAAGTCCTCTGTCTCTGATCCAGGAGTCTCATGTCTTCTGTTAGCATCCACGAAACTGCAGCAGGCTGACTGTTAGCTTGCAAGCGGCCTAAGACCCTTCATGGTTCTTGCCCTCCTCAACCACTCCCACAGATTCCAAATAGCTTTGGAGCCCTCCATTCTAGAACATAAGCAGATAAACAAAAATCACAAGACTTCAAGTATATTGGCTAACAGTGATAAAAACTTCTTAAAAAGCAGCCCACTGAAAAGAAGAAAATAAAAAATATATTAGTGATATCCTCAGGGAGTAAGAGAAGCTATCATATTTATAAAATAAGAACAAGGGATGCCTGGGTGGCTCAGTTGGTTGAGCGGCTACCTTCGGCTCAGGTCATGATCCCAGCGTCCTGGGATCGAGTCCCACATCGGGCTCCTTGCTCTGTAGGGAGCCTGCTTTTCCCTCTGCCTCTGCCTGCCACTCTGTCTGCCTGTGCTCACTCTCTCTGACAAATGAATAAATAAAATCTTTAAAAAATAAAATAAAATAAGAACAAGATGCCATATTTTTCAAAGAAATATAGGGAAACAAATTTATTACAACTTTAAATGAAACTTTAAGTAAAAAAAAAAAAAAAAAGTAATGAAAGAGTTTTAAAATAAAATCAAGAAAATGTCCTGCAAAGTACAACACACCAAGAGATGGACAACAGTAGAATCTGGGTGCTGCATTACACCCTAAGCTTAAGTCAGCAGCCCCACCTCCCAATTTCCTGCTCTAAAAGAGAATAGATTTCCTTACTGCTTAAGTCAATATAAGTTGAGTTTTCTTGCAGCCAAATGCATCCTGGGAAGACCTTGGGAACCAGTGTGCTTTGGAAAAGGATAAACCAGTTTGTGGTCTATAGCAGGGGATAAAAATGGAAGCAGTGCCATTATCAAATAAAGTCTTCTTCCCAAGTTGTTTATCTGCCACAATTTTGCTGCAGACATTGGAGATGCTGGCAGCTATGCTATTTCCCATTAGCAAATAACTGTCTCACAATGCTTCCCACTCCTGATCTTTCTGTTATATGTATATGAGTATCAGCTAAGGGAAATGCCTATCCTGCAAGCTTTTTAGGAAACATGGAAGGTGGCAATGTCAAACAAACTGTACCTGGGGAGAAAAGTAGGTTGTGCTGCTTTGGTGATAAAAGAGGTTTGCTAACTAGTATAACTTGCTGCTTTTTACATCAGCATAGAGTAGTGTCCAAAATACTGTCAATGAGCCCACAGGAAACCTTGTCTGGTGCCTTAAAAGTCAACTGCATCAAAACCAGGAAAGATAATGTGGAATTCTTCTTGACTACCTGGAAGCTAATGTCTTTCCAGAAACTATGACTTGAAATCTTTGAATGACATTTGACAAGACATTCGTATCACCTTTGAGAGAAAAGGGAAGCCCATCCTTAGAATAGTCACTTTAGCAAGAAATTCATTTTTCTCTTTGCTTACTTTATAGATATAAACATGATATACTTTTTCATTGAAAGCTTTAAAGTCACTGTTAGAATGCCGCTGAACACCACAAGTTCTTCCGGAAACACAGCTCCTCGGGAATGAAGAATCCAGAGTGACAACATTTCATAAAATTTCAGTGCAAGATAAATAATCTGGGAGAATCTAGATTCTGTATAGGATGTATTCGAAAGCAAATTATGCTTAGACAGCCTTAAAATTGAAACACAAATTCATCATCCTTTCTTTGCTGTCAAAGACAGCATGGATGGCGCAGATCTCACCTCAAAGATGAACTCACTGACTTGAGTGCAAATGAAATGATGATTCCCCTCCCTAAAACCACTCCAAAATGTCTGTTTCTTACTCAATCCAGAGGACAAGAGCTTTTTCACTAAAATTTGCTTTTGAATAAAACTGAAATTCATTCCTATTTTAGTTAACAAATTTGAACTCTTTCCATTTTTCCAGACATTACCATTATATTTTGTATACATTCTTATAAAATAGAAAAGTGGATACAACTCACCAGAATTATCATCCTTATAGCCCATGCTGGTGAAGTAATAATTTTCCACTGTAATCAAATAAGTTGCATGAATATGTTTGGTCTATATGTGTATTTGTGGGGAGAAGGAGTAATTTATAACTTTATTTAGATTTTCAAAGATTTCTGCATCCCGCAAAATGTTAACAAGTAGAAATATTAACAAATGGTTCTATGCTATGGAGCAGTCCTTTAAGATAGTATGTAATTACCACATCAAGTCAAAGGTCATTTCTAACATGAATTTAATTCAATATCACCTTGTAAATTAGTAGTTAAGTTTTCAAATGTGATCTGACCCAAGCCCTAGAAAATTGACCAGGAAATTCCTATAAAATTGAAACTATCTTTCCAAGTTTGATTAGAAGCCTACTTAAGAAACATGATAACTGAATGCAATGGGCCAGACCAGATCCTGGACCACAAAGAGAACCTTAATGGAAAAACTGAAATCCAAATAAAGCCTGGAGTTTAATTAACAGAAATGTACCAATATTGGTTTCTTAGTTTGGACAAATTTACACTGGTCATATAAAATGATAACAATGGGGGAAGTGAGTAAGGGACACACTGGAATTCTTTGTATATTCTTGGCAACTCTTCTGTAAATTGAAAAACATTTCAAATAAAAAGTTGATTTTTTTTGCAATAAAACCTCTACTTGAAATTGTTAACAAGCCTCATCACATATTGAAATCACAAATATTTATGGAGTGCACAGGTAATGTTCAGTGTGCTGGGTCCATGGTGCTGAACAAAATGGATCCATCCATTTCCTTTAGGGAGCTAAGAGATTAGTGGGCAAGAAGATCATTAAACAGTCATAGCAATCAACATAAATTGTAACTGCAGTTTGTAGGAAGTGCTGTAAAGGAAAAGTGCAGAGGAGAGAGGTACAAAGCTAGACAGACTTCTAGGAGGCAGTGGCAGTTAAGATGAAACATGAGGGATGGCTAGGAGCCAGTCAGGTAGGAGCACTAGAGTGGGAAAGAGCATGTTCATTAGCCGGGAGGAAAGAAAGGGCTGAGGGCACGTCCCACTGTGCCCAAAGCACGATCAGGGCATGGAAGAATGTTGCCATCCAAAGAACTGGACCCTGCAGAACCTTCCTTGTAGGATGGGTTTTAAGTTTTTATAGTTTTCCAAAAAGATATGGAAAGCCACTGAAAACATTAACCAAAGGAATGATCCAATTAACGCCTTTGAAAGATCATGATGGCTGTGGAATAGAAAGGAGCATAAGAAGCTCCTGTTCAAGGATTCACACTTTTAAAAAATTAAGGAGAAATAAGAAGATCTCAGCTTCAAATATATCTGTTCTAAAAAGTCCCTGGTAAATAATAATGTCATTTTAGATGTATACATTGCTTCTTTAGAACCTGCCACCTTAACTCTTGCAGGGAAGATGGTGTTCCAAAGAGCTTCCAGATCACTCGATCTGGATCTTTCCTCCAGAAGGACTATGATTCAACATAGGTATGAACAAAAACACAAGATAGATACCAAAGACATATGACTTACAGCTTAGCAAGGTATCAGCAGCAAAAATCTGCAGCTCTTACCCCCTTAGGAATCTTAGCTTTCACAAGCAATAAAGAATGCTAAGTCTGCCTGGTTTTTAAGACCACAAAACCATTATTGACACCTCACTAGTGCCATCTTGGCATTAGCCCAGGACTAAATATAGAAAATTCCAGACTGCAGAAAAGTGTAATTTTCAATGTCTGTTTAAAATATACAATATTAAACGTCACTTTCAATTTCTATACCTTGAGCCTGAAGGAACTGGTGTGTTGCCCTATCTGACCTAGAAAATGAAATATGGCTTCCAAATTTGATGTAAGCAGTTGCACTTCAATAAAACTTAGTAAGTAGTCTGCAGTACTGGCTGGGTACTTTTAAACAAAAGTCCCTAGGGACTCATACTTTCAACAGACACTTGGAGTTCCTTAGTTTGTAGGAATAGAGTATCTATAACCTCACTAAATATTATCGAGATATACTCTAAAAACTAAAAGAACCAGGAGAAAGAAAAGATTGGATTTTTTTTGTTGTTTTTGTTTATGTTTTAAAGATTTTGAAAAAATTGGATCTTCATTGAAGCCTATAATTTGATATAAAAAAAACTTTCTTAGGCCAAGCTCTGTGAACCAAATAACTATTAAGTTGACTGTCCAGCCCATTGTCCCTCTTCTCTGGCAACAGCATTTTCCCCTGTGGTCAAAAGGGTTACACAAGGAGTTTCTGACAGCGTGATTGGACAACTTGACCCTGCCCCAGACCACTGCAGTCAATAGCATCAAGAGTGTGCACTTGACACAAATTGGGCCAAAGAGTCCCTTTCTCCAGGAATCTGGATTTAGAAGTGAGAGATTCTTGCTCAATCTGTCTGCTCTCTTGAATAGAGGACACATAAACACTGGAACTGCTGGCAGAGGCTATTTTCAACCATTTGGACAAGGAAATTGAGAAAACCAGCCTGCAGAAAGAGACGAGAATGGAGAACGTGTGCCAGAAAGAAGAGATGAAAGGCAGAAAAAGAGGGCTTCCTGTTTTCCCTATCACACTCTGGGACCTGCTGTTAGCTTATCCCACCTTATCCCTGCCCCCTAAATCTGTGGGACACTCCCAGTCTCCTTCCAATCACTTCTGGTTTTGCTTGAGACTGCTCAAATGGAATCTTGTAACTAGAAACCAGACAAGCCCTCATGAACACTCCAGGTCTCTCCATTTTATTTAGTCTCAAATAACTGAGAACCAGCTTGCACAAATTTTTTAAGGCAAGATCTCTGAAAGGAGAATCTAATTCCAGCCTCTCAGAGCAGATAAATGCAACAAAATTAAAAATGCTTATCCTAAAATGTTAAGCGGAAGAGAAGCAGGGCACAAAATTGTGTATATATCAGAATTATGACTACACTATATAGTTTATATTTGTCAAAACTCAAGAAGTGAAGCCCTATACGCAGTGGGGGGAAAAGAACAGTAGTTGGGTTAGGGTGACAAGATTATTTTCTGTTTTCTCTAAATTCATCTGGGTCTGTAAATAATTAAACACTTTATAACTTAAAAAAACTAACTCCAAAGATTATGTAGAAATATGTAATGGGTTTATAACATCATAATGCAGTTTTTAAAGTAAAACATAAAACACTCTGTTATGTTTACTGCTACATAAATAGTCCAAAAAGGAGCTGTCCCTTTAAGACTCTGCATATTAAAGACACATTGCAACTTTCAAAAGACTAGTTCCAAATTAATCCTCAGCCTTCATATCCTCTTCACTGCTTGCCCTCCCAATCCTGTCTAATCCTACTCACCCCCATCCCATGCTATCTTCCAATGAGATTCCACACTTCCCCTCCCCCCACTCTCTTGTCCCTATTCGCCCACATCCCTGGCACTCCCCTCTGCACTCCCTTCTACTTTGAGTTCTCATACCTGTATCTCCAGACATGCTGACCCATCCTGTCACTCAGAGGACCTAGATTTGTCTCTCTCCTTTAGATCAACCCACCAGGAAGAACCTCATCACAAAGGGCCTCCAAGCCAGTTTAATCTATCCTTAGGGACAATCCAGGTAGGTGTTACATACTGTCCCTTTTGATTACAGCACCAGACAAGCCAGAAATGGATAAAGAGTAGAAGGCAATATCCAATAATAAAAACACACTGTGAACTTGGATAATTTGTAAATTATCTTTAACGGTGCTGTAACACAACTTCCAAAGACAATTCAAAATACAATGTTGGATATGGGGGGAGAAAAGTGGTAAGTCACTTATTCACCAGGAAAAAGTGAGCAAGGCTCTTTGATGGTAAAACCAATTCTACTGGTTTCCTGCATAATCATTAACAGCTTTCATTTATCAAACCGGACATTGTGTCAGACCTTCGGTACCCATGACCTTACATAATCCTCCCAATGAACTGTGAAACAACTACTATTATTCCCATTTTACAGGAAAAAAACTGTTGAAGAGTTAAGTTACTTGTGCAAGCTTATTTTTTTAATATTTAGTTATTTATCTATTAGAGAGAGAGAGAGCAGGGGGAGGAGCAGAGGGAGAGAATTTTCAAACTCCCTACTGAGTGCAGAGCTCCATTCCAAGACCCCGAGATCATGACCCAAGCCCAAACCAAGAGTCCAACCCTTAACCTACTGAGCCACCCAAGTGCCCCATTACTTGTGCAAGTTCCAAGGCTAAGAAGTAGCAGAACAGACAGTGGGGAGTCTTTTCGCTCTCTCTCTCACTCTCCCTCAAATAAATAAAATCTAAAAAAAGAAAAGAGAAGAAAAAGAAAAAAGAAGTAGCAGAACAGGATACTGTGGTCTTTGCATTAAACCTCGTGGCCTCAAACAGGACTTAGATAGACTTTCCAGTGAAAGTAGATCTCTGAATTACTTTATACTTTATAATGCTAAGGCCATGTGTTAGCTATTAGTAGTAGTAGCATTTTATAATACAAATACCCAGTTTACATGTAAATTTAAATACTGAATGAAAATTACACACCAAAGGAAGCATTGTAGAAATGACCACATTATCCAAAATTAATAACATACACAATGATATTCAATATCAACATAGCCCTTATGCATTACAGTTAAAAACTATGTTACAGGGTACCTGGTGGCTCAGTTGGTTAATCGACTGCCTTCGGCTCAGATCATGATCCTGGAGTCCCGGGATCAAGTCTTGCATCAGGCTCCCTGCTTGATAGGAAGTCTGCTTCTCCCTCTGACCCCTCCTGTTCTCATGCTCTTGCTCTCTCTCTCTCTCTCTCATTCTCTCTCTCAAATAAATAAATAAATAAAATCTTTTAAAAAAAACTATGTTACAAAGACTTCTCAATAGTACATCTCAATGGTAATTATTTATAACTGTTTACACAACACTACCTATCACATATAAAGAAGCATAAAGCCTATTATCAGGGTAAAACAGAATACGAACTGGGAGAAATATTTATTGCATTCATTTCACTAGTAAGACTCAGTTTTATAAGGTACTCCATTAGAGTAGAGTAACATTACAATTTTATAACATTACACCAGTTAGAGTGCTGAAGTGTCACGTATTATACCATGAAGACCAATAACAGCCATTTCAAAAGGTGGAGGGAGGGACCACATTGTATCTCTTATAATTCTAGTAACTTGTACTACTGTATATTAAAAAAAAAAAAAA
>ML102018.1:1246-40581 GCA_003697995.1 Taxidea taxus jeffersonii | reverse complement strand
CAGTCCAGCTCAGGAAATGTGATGAAGAAAGTAAGAAGGATGAAAATGCAGAAGTTACAACCACAAAGGTAAAGCAATCACAAAATACCATTTGGTGTATTCCCATTCTCTGAATAGGCACATCTATTCATAGCTGGTGTGTTTTTTTCTTTCCCTCCAATTGCTACCATCGTGTGCTCTTTCTTTTTTGTGTGTGAAAATAATTAACTCTCCAATTTCTTCAAAGGAAACTATAATCACTCATTCATTAGTACAATAAACTTTATTGAGCACCAGAATGGACCAGACACTTTGCCTAAGAGGAAAATAAATAAATAAAGTCAGTCCCTGCCCTCCCTAAGCTCTGTGGGTGAGACAGCCCCTTGTAAAGTAAACAGCCGAAAATAGTGTGCTAAATACTGGAGCAGAGGTGAGGACACAGTTTCATAGGAGCACAGAGGAAGGATTAACCCAGCCTGGAGCAATCAGGAAGCTTTACAGAGGACAGCATGTTTAAACTCAGCCTTTAAAGATAAATAAGAGCTTTCCAAAGAGTGATGAAGGAGACACAGGGAGAGGAAACCATCTGGCCATAGTGTGAAAAGGCACGGAGGAGCAGAAGAGCATGGAGACAATCATGTTATCAAAACAATGAGCTCCTTGCTGAGTCTATACCCAGGGTTCACGGAGGCCATGGGAGCTATGAAATTAAAAAACAAACCACAAACTGGGCTAAAAAAATCCAACAACCTACGTCAATTGAGGTGCTTGAAGAGATGAAAGACTGTGAATACATTATATTTATTAAAAATACAGAGACCAATGAGAGAAATGTTCCATATGAAATAAAAGAATTTGCATGTGTCTATGGATATAAAAAAGACTGAAAGGATAGTGTTAACCAAAATGTTAATACTAATCACCTCTGGGTGATGGAATTATGAGTAAATTTTGTTTTAATTTCTCTTTGCTTCTCTGCCTTCCAGATTTTCTGCATTAAGCTTGCATTACTTTGGCAATTAGTGGGGAAAATGCATGCTAAAATAGAACAATGTAAGCTGGGCTCAGATTGTGGCATGCTAAGGAGTTTGGACTTTATTCCACAGAAAATGAAGATTTATTCCAGGCATTTGATCAGGGATGGGAGGTGAACAGATCTGCACTTTAGGGAATTAAATATGGTTCAGGTGTGCATAATGGATTAGAAGGGTTGGAGGCTGGAGGAAAAGATGTGATGGATAGAACTAAGGCAGCACCAGTAGGGATGGAAAACACATTATTTGGGGAAGAACAGGTAGGACTTCTTAACTGAATATAGGTAAGAAAAAAGGGTAGAGGTTTCAGAATAACTCTAGGTTTCCAGGCAATTAGATGCAGATATTGGAAACTAGAAAGCATAATAAGAAGGAAAAGGCATATTTTAAGGATGGGCTGATGAATTTAGTTTTATGTGTGACATGCTTAGGGGACATCTAGGTAGGAATTCTAGGAGGAAATCTGAAATGGACTCAGGTTCAGGAAAAGAGGACCTAGATATACAGACTCATAGGAGATGGTGAAGCCATGGGATTGAATGAGCTTGCTCATAGAAATGCAGGTGAGAACAGACAGCTGAAACATCCAAAGTCTACAGCAGCGGTCAGGGACGTCAGAAATCCAGAACAGCCAGACATTGGTAGAGTTCTTTTTGGGGATGTGGTGGTCAGGGCTGGGATCAGAGCAAGAGGAAGAAATTTTACTATCACAGCTGCTAACAGTAAACAACCACAGAACCTGGTCACTAGTGGGGCATAGGAAAGCAAGGCCAACAGGTGCCAGACAAAAAACAAACAGAGGTAACTGGTCACCATCTGAGATGGAAGGTTAGGTACACAGAGAGGCAAAGTAAACACAGTAAGGATTACCAAGTAAGATTGTTCCATGGAGCATGGAACTGTCAAAGCTGACCTACTGCATCATTGTTCTGAGACAGCAACTTTTATACTCTCTTTCACAAACAAGGAAACTGACGTACACCGGTAAGAATCAATCTCCAAGCCACTAGGGCTTAATTCTCTACACATCGACATACTGCCTCCTTATGCAAACACAAAAAGAAGGCTCACCCCAGAAATATCAATTATGGAATACAGTAAATCATAAATTGATTTATCCTTTGACTTGACTTAATGGAAATAACATCTTACGGCATATCCCTCTCTCTCTCTCTCTGACCACCACCTCTTGTCTTCCAGTTACCTTCACTACCCTTTGATCCCACTGAGATTGCCAGCCAGTGATGTGTTTACCAGCTTTAGATGCTATGGTCAATCATTACAGCAATACCTCCCTTGCATGCATTCACTGCCCTCTGGCCCCTGTTATTTTATTATACCCATTGCATAATCTGCAGCTCTGGTTGAACCCTTCTCTTCACTTGCTCCATGTCTTCATTGTATCCATGAATACAACAACCTCCAGACCAGTCTCACTTTATATTTGTGGCCAGAAACTTGAAATGGGCCTGGTAAGGCAGCCAGACAACCTTCCTGCACCTCCCCAGTCTGCTGGGTCTCCCTACTGAACTATTCACACCTTCTCTCTCCTCCAACTACTACCACCCCCTCCCCCACCCTCCCCCTCCACTGATTCCTTGCTTCCCCTTTGTTGAAAACTAAAGCAACCAAAGAGAACCTCAACTGACTCCCGCCACCTTGGTTACCCATTTTCCCAAACCTGTATGCACATCCTCTGCCCTACCTCCACGAAATGTCCTTTTTTTGTGTGCAATAGATTCCATACCTTCTCTTTCATTGATTATTCTTTCTCTATTGAATCATTCTCGGGTGCAAACACGCTGTTATTTCTTCCATTAAAAAAGCAAAACTTCTTTTTTTAAGAGTTTATTTATTTATTTATTTATTTGACACAGAGAGAGAGAGACCACAAGTTGGCAGAGAGGCAGGCAGGGTGGGGGAGGGGGGTGCCTGGGAAGCAGGCTCCCTGCCAAGCAGAGAGCCCAATGCAGGGCTCCATCCCAGGACTCTGAGATCATGACCTGAGCCGAAGGCAGAGACTTAACCCACTGAGCCACCCAGGCACCCCAAAAGCAAAACTTCTTAACCCTACTGTGCCCATTTCCTCTGCTCCCCTTCGCACAAAAAAAATCTGTGAAGAATTGTCTATATTCACATTTCCAAGTCCTCTAACTCTCTCTTATACATGTTTGAGTACTTTTATCCTACCTTATCTGCTCTTGCCAAGGTTCTAGTCAAGGTCATCAAGGATCCCCAGTTGGCAGATTCAGTGGTCAGTTACCTCATTTTACTTAACTTTTCAACAGCACGGGACTCAGCAAATCCCTTCCCCTTGAAACTCTTCACTGGCTCCCAGGGTATCACATGCTCCTGGTTTTTCTCTCTCCTCCCTGGGACCGCCTTCTTGGATCTCCCATAATGGTTTCTCTTCTCCTCAGCTTCTCAATGTCTGAGAGCCCCAGGGTTCAATCCTTATTCCTCTTTTCTCCTCTACATAAATTCATTGGAGATTTTATCAGTCTTAGGCTCCAAATACCACCCAAATGCTGAAAAATCTCTAATTTATATCTCCAACCAGATATTTCCTCTGAACTCCAGGCTTACCCTTCATCTCCAATTAGATTTAACATTTCCAAGATATTAGCCCTACTCCTGGCCCCCTAGAGCCTCTCTTACCTTGAAGCTTCCACTATTCAGCTGTTGGCAAATCAGTTGGTCAAACCAGAAAGGACAGGATCATTTTTTGTTTCTCTCTCTCTCTCTTTCTCTCTCGTTGATGCCATATCCAATCCATCAGGAACCCCACTTGGCTCCAATTTCAGATATCTGCAGAATCTAACCACCTCCTCCCACCTGTACTGTTACCATTCCGGCTCCAGGCACCAACCTCTCTCACCCAGGTTATAGCAATAACATAGAACTAGTCTCTTGCTTCCACTCTGCCTGAATAGAACAGTCAAAGGGATCCTTTTGAAAGGTAAGTTAATCACATCATTCCTTTGTCAACACCCCACAAAGGCCTCCCCAGCCAAAGGACTTATAATGGCCTATAAGGCCCTACTTTTCCTGAGCCCTGCACCCACGGTGACCTCTTCTCCAACCACTCTCCCAGCTGCTCAACCCCTTCAGCCATGCAGACCTCCATGCTTCTTCTCTAGCATGCCAGGCACGTTGCACCTCAGAGCCTTGCACCGGCTCTTCCCTCTGCCTGGAACATCCTCTAGATGTCCACATGTCTAACTTCTTCACATACTTCAAGGCTTTGCCTAGTTGTGACCTCCTCAAGAAGCCTTAGCTGACTTAAAAATTGCCACAATTTCTACCCAAGGGCCACGATTTAAAATTGCCACAATTTCTACCCAGCCCCCTCAGAATCTGTCCTTCTTTTTACCCTCTTGTGACCTTTTTTAAAAGCCCTGATCACCTTGAAATATACATTACTTGTTTGTTTGCTCATTATTATTGCCTGTGTCCACCCACTGAAACTTCAGCTCTAAAAAGGAAAACATGTTTGTCTGTTTTGTCCATGGAGGTATTCGTGGCACATAGGAGGTACTCACTGAACACTTGTTGAATGGATGAATCTATTTCCCCCACAAGGCTGTAAGTAATTCAAATGCTTCAATCACTTCTGTACCTTCATTATTATCCTAGTAATATCTTGCCCTGATAATATCATATATGTTTTTATATATATGTATATATACATACACATATATATGCACTATATATGTATATACACACATATACATATATACATATGTGTGTATATACATATATATATAAAATATACACACACACATTTTTTTAATCAGCCTAATAGAATTTCTTCCGGACAAAGTACTCCTCTTCCTGATTGCCAGGAATGCCACACGACATGCTAACAGGAGGCAGACCAATGATGCATTTTCTCAGAAGTGAGTCCCCACCTACCTCTTAAAAGGTAAACAGCGTAGATATCCAGAGACCATCCTTCAGGCCTCATACATGACCAATCAGAAAATGGGAAAGTCACCTTGCCTTCACAAATTATACATTCCTCACCATAGCCTTTTCCTAAATATATCCCTCCAGACTTCCCCCAAGCTGTTGCTCACTCCTGGTAGCAACTAAATCAATTGACCATATTGTACTGGTTTGCTTCAGTGTGTTTGTTTACTAGTTGAAGCCTGCATTAAGGGCAGGATTGCTTCATGGTGCTCGGCTGCCTGGCTGTCTTCCAGCTCTCTCCTCTCCTAGTCTCTCTTGTGCAAAATGGCAATCTCTTTCCACCTCCAAAAGCACAAACATCCTGAAAGTTATTTGACTATCATGTAATTCTCTGTCCTTGTGAGAGGCTGTCTTCGCTGAGCTCTGCAGCGGGAAGTTAGCTAAGTGCCCATCACAACTTCATCTGGACCCCTCTCAGCTTCAGTTACTGTCTCAGCCAAGGCTCTTCCCTCTTTTGTCCTATTATTCTACTGCAAATGATACATGAGCAGTTATTTGAATGAGTCCAAAAAGATATTATGAACACGATTTTACCTAAAATGTCACTTTTCCAGGATTCCATTTGGTTTCTTCTTTATTAACCAAAGTTCCATTGTTATAAAAATTACAATAATAAACTACTCCGAGTCTTGTAATTTCACAGACCGCTTCTCCATCAACCAAAGTCCCATCGTTCCTAATTAAAATATTTAAAGGTGAAATTCAAGTAATCTCTGCATGGAATACTAGTGCTTCCACGTAAGTTTCTAGGGTTAAAAAAGAAACCCTTTGCCAATGGGGGGAAAAAAGAAGTTTCTGAGTCTATAGTACAAAGACTTCAAACTGCATTCCACAGTGTGTTATTTTCTTTCCAGAAAATTCTAACACTATATAATTACTTTTGTATGGAAAATGAATAATGTAAGCTTCTAAAAACAGCTAGACAGAAACCATCCAAATCAGACAGGCCTTTCCTGAAACCAAATGAAATATTAAATGAGAAAATATCTCTAGGAGAACAAAGATCCTGAATTATTATTAAATAGAGATGGAGCATAGTGGGGGAGAAAGTTCCATGGGGGAAAAAAAAGTGTTTTCTCATCTACGTGTCAGGCAGGGCTCTGCTTCAGAGAACCATAACATTGATCGGACCCCAAAATGTCACAGAAAAACACCAATCAGAAATGCACCCAGGTTCTTGCAAGGTTTCCAGTTAAAAATAACAGCAAAAACATCAATTAAGCTCCATCTATTGCGACAGAAATGCATCAATATAGGAAAAGCGAAATCCCACCTGCATGGGAATTAAGCCGCAACTAGTCCCCCAATTCGGAGAAAAACGAGCTTCGCCCCCGTCGCTGGCTGAACTAATTCCAGCAAAGGTAGCCAGTGGGTTTGTGTGTTGGGGGAGGGGGCAGAGTAGAGCGCGCCTCACCGCCCTCCCCCCAAAACTGCTCCAGAAATGTGAAAGCATCCGCACCGCACGATCTGGCTTTGCCAGGAGAAAGCCTGTGTGGAGCTCAGAAGCCTCCTCCGGCTCAGAGGTAGCCGCGACGTGCGGCGGGCAGCGCGGGCGCGTGGCCCTGTCGCGCCTCCCCCTTCCACTCACCCCACCCCCAGTCGTGGGCGCGGGTCTCCCAGACCCGAGCAGATTCTCTGCCCAGGGTGGAGGACCCCGCAAAGACATTTTAGCAAGAGTAACTCCCGCGCTGACAGCGTCTCGACAGCCCAGCCGGCCTGCGCCGGGACCCACGTCTGGCTCGGCCGCCCCCACTCCCGAGCCCACCCAGCCTGCGTGCCCCGCGCCCGGCCCGCAGCCCGTCACCCCAGCAGGGGCTGGGAGAGGGGGTAGTACAGTATCTAGGGCTGACTTTCCGCTAAGGAAACAGCCATGGCAGCCTCCTCGGTCGTAGAGAAGCCAGAGGTGAGCCGGCCGACGGCTGTCACGAGCGCTCACAGGGTCCCCCCTCCCTGCGCTTCCGACCCCGAGGCTGAGCCTGTTAACAAACTCCTGGGCGTAGACGGCCCCGGGCCCCCGTTCCTCTCGTGGTGCAGCCCCGAGGACCGCGGACATACTTTTCGCCCCAGCGGCCCCACCGCCGGGAGGGTAGCGTTAGCGGCACAGGCAGGGCTGCAGGTGTCCGGACGGCGCGCCCTCCCGCATCCCACCCGCTCCGGCGGCCGGAGCAAGGCAGCCCCGCGGCGTCTTACTTTTCTGGCTGGAGTAACCCGGATAATAGCCATAGTAGCCGGTGATCCGCAGGATCCGGTCCTCGATGGTAGCCACCCCGTTGGGGGCCGCCTTGACATCCATAGAGAGCGCGGGGCGGCGGCCCCGGGCGCGGCGGGGCGGAGAGCGCAGCGCGGGGCCCGGGAGCTGGTGCAGGTGCTGCCGCCGCCGCCGCCGGTGCTGATGTTGCAGCTCGTGCTCCCGCGCCCGGGCTCTGACTCCACCGCCCGGCGCAGCACCGGCTCCGCATCACAGCGGCGGCGGTGGCGGCGGCGGTGGCGGCGGCGGCGGCGGAGCGGCCCCCACTCGGGCCGGCCTCTCCGTCAGCCTGGCAGCTCTCCCGCCCGCCGCCCGGCGCACTGCTGTCCGAACAGCGCCCCCTCACCTCAGACGCCCACCGCGGCCCGGGCGGGTGTGGGCGCCGCACCTGGCCGCAGACTCTCCTCGTTAACCCTTCTGCGCCCCTTCCCCGAAGACTGGACATCCCGCAACCCCACCTGCCAGAAGGGATGCTCGGTCCGGGGGCGTGAGAGGAGACGAGAAGGTGAGAGATGGTGGCAGGGGCTCAGGGAGGAGGGCTGGAGATGGAAGAGACCCAAGCGGAAGCGAGTGTTAATGTGAGAGGTGCACACTGTCGCTCGGGGGAGATGACACCTCGGGGGCGCCGCGGGGTCTTGGTCCACGCTTGGCGTCTACACCGCCTGGGGTCAGCAGGCATGCAGGCGTTCCCCAGAGTTAATCAGTTCTCGAAACTTGCCTAGACGACAGGGAGTCTTCTCTTAAGAAATGCGGGGGGGGGGGGGGGGGGAGGGGCCGGGGGGGGGGGGGGGGGGGGGGGAGGGAATGAGACCTCAGCAGGTGGTACGTGAAGTAATTACCCGGGTATTGCAGACACGAAGACTTGAACAATGAAGCCCTCGAGCCTGACGGTCTGCGTCTGACAGTCGGTATCCCGACCCTCAGCACCCAGCGAAACCGTCAAAGGCTTGGGAGACTCAGCTGCGTTTGTTTTGCCAATTTCAAATGCCCTTAGGAGAACTGACTTTCTCCTTTATTGCCAAAAACATCAGGGGGGAAGCCCTTCACACTGTAAATACCTGGACGGGTGAAAGTTTTGGCCCCAGTCTGGAGACTTTCCACCTGAGTCTAGAACGTCCTTGAAGCTCCGTGTCAGAGTGAACACCCTCCCCTCAGGTGTGCCTCTTCGGTTTTGGCGAGATACCCACCGGATTAAAATCAGGGAGCAGAGGGGATGATTCTTCTATTCTTGTGTGAAATATAATTTTCAAAATTTCATCTCAGAAATGAAAGGGGGGCGGGACGGGGGTCTGGGGTCAGTTTATGTTCACCTTCCACCCAGGCCCAGTTGAAGACGTCTCTGCCAGATTTCACATTTCTAAAACTTGCTTGGGGGGAGAACAAATTGACTTCAGAGACCCCTCAGAAAGCTCCAAAGAACCATCACACAGCCTTCTGCCTTCAAGCATTTTCCACATTGTATGTGTGTCCTTAAGAGGGAAGAAATGTTGCAAACTTTTTAAAAGATGAATGAGATTTAAGCATATAAAAATGCAGTATTAAATTTCACAATGTGCTGAGGGTTTTCATCTAGACACAAAGCCTAACACGGAATCCTGAGATTGGAGTGGATCTGAAAGGATTGTGGCTGGGAGGAGGGTTCATAAAGAAACCAATTTCCTCCCACACCTGCTTTCTGGGTGAGGAAAGATGGAAGGATGGAGGGAACTAAAAGGTCCAAATGAACTGAAAGGAAAAAGCAAGTCTGGTGCAGTGGTGAGGAGCCAAACATTTAAAGCGAAAATGGAAGGATTATGTCTTTACACTCTGCTGCTCACCCCCACCCCAGAAAGTGATCTTCACCACACTTTTGTTACTTTTATTATTTTCTTTTTATTTCTGTGGCAAACCTTATACAAAATGCATGCATTGTACATGGTAAAATGGGTTGATCCCATTACTTGGAGACATCCCTTTGTTTAAAGTTTCTAGAAAAGGAATTTGCTTGTATTACATCATATGTTTAATAACATAATCCATAGCATATTAATATATAAATGATTTAATGAGAAAGAAATTAAGAAACTACTCAAGCAAAAACCTTCTAATGTAATAGGAATATGAATATGCACAGACTTTAAGAACAAGTGGTTTTGTCCTATTAATACTTATAACTTATTTTACCATAATGCACTTAAGTTCTAAATTATACTTATTGTGTAAGTTGGTGCCTTTTTCCTAGTTTTGCTTTGTTTTCAGAAATTTCCAGAGTAGTGGTTAGGAATGTACTTAACTGAATCTCATCATTCTTACAAACAACAAATTCAGCATAAATTTAAATAATGTAAATATTATACCCACAAGAGTCTGTTTCCTAAAAGAAATTATTTTTAAAATCTCAGACTGACCTGGGAATTCAATTTTAAAATAGCAGAGTATTTACGAATGCCTCTAATCATCTGTAATAGGGCGACTAAAACAGCAAATGCAAGGACATGCCACCATATTGGACATACTTTTTTTTTAATGGAACTGAAATTTTACAATTATAAATTGATCAACAATGAAAAGTAAATTTCTGTTAATGATAAGCACTGTTGCACATAATAACAACTTTTTGAACTTTCAAATATGACTTTGTAGATCATTAACAATTTACAGAAATTTTGAGGGGAAGAGAATTTTTAAAAACATTTTTATATGTTTGCCTGCTCAGCCTACCAGTTTTCATAAACCCCAATATAAGAATTCAAATTTACAAGATGTGAAGTATCAGTGTGCCTCAAATCTATTCTGAAAAAAATGAGGAAAGATACAATTAAACAAAGGAAGACCAAAGGTAATTGTTTGATTCAAAAAACGGTTCCTCATAGTAGCCAGTTTACATAGCCAATTTCCCTATTAAACTAAATAATAAATCAATTTTCCGGGTAAATCATAACTCAATTTAGAAAAATTTGGTCTGTGAGCAGGAATATTTTTACTGCATTAGCACAAGGCATCTGTGATTCCAAGTGAGTTTTAATATCTGGGCCATATTTATTTTGATCCTCTGACCGAGTCAGATTAGGTATTTATACTAACTGAGTATACAAAACTTCACCATTTGTGTTGTAAAAGAAAAAACTGCCATATCCTTTGTAAAATAATTTATGTGATAGTCACTTACAACTTTGGGTCTAATGCTAAAATAAGTATACCAAGTAATAACATTAAAAACCAAGTATGATCATTGAGCATAAATTCTATTCAAAGACGTATTCTGTCATAAAAATCATTTTAAAATACCACAATAGCCTTTATACTTTGGAAGAGTTAGTAAAACAAAATGCATGGAATCTAGTCTTCTTTACTATGATTAGCAGCTGGAGGCCAGAAAATCTGGGTTTTAGTCCTCTTTCCATGGCAGGAACAAGTCACTTCATCTTTTTGACTACCTCTTTGGAGTTACCAATAAAGAGTGCTGAAAGAAGGGAATCTAATGTATGCACCTCCTTGAGCTAAGAGTAACTTACCTATTTGGAGAGCCAAGAATGTTTCAGTTTTAATACCCAAGGGCCAATGTTGCCTTGTATAATTATCAGCACTATTTACAGATAAGACCCCAGGTAGTTTGCAAAGTGTTTGTGTTTAAAAGCATCTGGCATCTAGCCAACCAGGTGATAAGCACTAGCATCTGGAAAGAAGAAAAAAAAAAAGTAGTCTTCATGTTCCATTTTCAGAAAAGCTGTTTTGAGCATTTAACCATCAAGTCATCAGCTGCCACATTTGGAACGCTGATCCTGCCTTTCTATTCCAGTGTTGGGCAATGTTATGCATTGCTATTTGACTTTTCAGCCAATGTTAGGACTGAAAGTAGTTGGGGGCCCAGCACTCAGTATCTGCCCAAGAAATCAGGGCAGAGTCTACTCTTCATTGACCTCTGGTACCAGACTCCAACACAGGACTATTTTGAGGCTCGATTCCTTGGAAATGCATGGAAATCCTTTGGAGATAGTCTGAAGTAGTTTCAACAAATACACTCAAATTTTAGAATTTATCTATGACGTGTGTGTGTGTGTGTGTGTGTGTGTGTGTGTGTGTGTCTGTCTCTCTCTCTTTCCCTCCATCCCTTCCTCCTTCCCTTCCTCCCTCCCTACCTCCTTTTCCTCACCTCCTCCCTCAGCCATATAGTAGGATGGTTTAGGGCATGGACTTTGAATCCAGACTGCCAGGGGTCAAATCTGGTCTCACCATTTTCTAGCTGTGTGACCTTGAGTGTGTCTCTTAAACTCTATGACTCGATTTTCTCATCTGCAAAATAAGAATATGGTGCCATTAAAAAGAAAACAACAGGCCCAAAATGGTGTCACGTAAGCTAAGTCACCAAATCTGGACTCAATATCTAATCTAACTGCAGTTTCAACTTCCCCCAGAAATATAGCCTTAACTATTCTTCAGTCAGGAATTTTCTGATCAACACCAATGAGGATTCTGTCACATGGCATGAGGTAATCCACCTAATGAGACTCCCTGCCCCTCCTCCTAAGGGAAAGTGACCTAGTCTGAAACAATCCTTTCTCTTCCTTTACTAAGAACTTCTTGCCTCACTCTCCTTCCTATAAAAACCTTCCCATTTTGTACAACTCTTGGGACCTCCCTTCTACATCCTAGATGCTGCTTAATAAAACCAGTTAGATCTTTAAATTTTATTTGGTTGAATTTTGTTTTTTAATCATATCTACCTCATGGAATTATTGTGAAGATTTAAATGATTTTATATTCCTAAAGACTTTATAACAGTGGTTGGCATAAAAAACATCATAAATGGCATCATTATTTTGTTTTATGGACACGTAGAACACTCTGAGCGTCAGTTTTCTCCTGTGTAAAATGGGCTCCAACTCTCTACTTAATAGTATTGCTGTGATGGTTAAGTGAGATAACATATGAAAATACTTTACTAAGGGGGCTCCTGGGTGGTTCAGTCGGTTAAGCTTCCGACTCTTGACTTTAGCCCAGGTCATGATCTCAGGGTCAAGGGCCTAAGCCCTGAGTCCAGCTCCCCACTGGGTGTGGACTGTGATTAAGATTCTCTCCTTCTCCCTCTGCCCCTCCCCACTCATACTTTCTCTAAATAAGGAGAGAGGGAGGAGAAGGGAAGGGGAAGGGAATAGAGGAGAAAGGTGGGAAGGGAAGGGAGAAAGAAGAGAAAGAGAGAAGAGAAAGAAAAGAGAGAAGAGAAAGGAAGGAAGGAAGAAAGGAAAGAAGGAAGGAAGGGAGGAAGAAAGACAGAGGAAAGAAAGAAAGAGAGAGAGAAAGGAAGGAAGGAAGGAAGTCTTAAATTTTTTTTCCCAAGGCTTGGTACATAGTAGGTGCACAATAAATATCAATGTCCTTCTCCCAACCCTACCCTGCCCTATCCATTATCTATTACTAAAGTTAATTCACTTGAACATTTCATTCCCATTTTTAGGGGTTTCTGTATCAATTGCTGTCAGGAGTCTCCTTGAACCCCTTCAACCATGACACCAATCACGAGAGGCAGATCTTGCCATCACATTGGCAGACCATTGGAATAGGCGAACTGCAGAATTTAAGTGCTTTGCAGAAAAAGTAGAAAAACTGGGGCATCAGTTCCTCCTGTTCTTTGAGAAGGCAGGAGAACCCAGAGAATATATGCTTCAGGCTGATACCGGCACAAAGGTTGGCGGTCCCGGGAATGGGAGGGACTCTGGTCCTGCTTGATGCTCGTGCCCCAGGGAAGTGGAATGGCCTCAGAGAGATCACAGGGTGGTGCCCTGAGGGAGGCTAGGCCATTAGGCTTGGGCTAATAGTAGAGATCTTGTGCCTTTAAGCTTAGACCAAAGGCAGCAGAGCTGCCAGCCCCAGAGACATGGAATATGGGCTTGGCTAGTGTACATCTCAGCAGAGACAAGAGGACTGAAGACCAGCGTGTCTCCCTGATGCTTGAGCTTAGCCAAAGATCTCCCCTCACTGCATAAGCCTGCAGTAGGGGAGCCCCAAGAACATGGAGACTGCAATCTCCACTATTTTTATTGGCTTATAAAGATTTACTTAACCTTTTTAAACAGTTGTGTTGATGGTTATATGTTCAAACCTGCTACATATTCACTTTATAAATAAGACTTTAATTTTTTTTAAAGATTTTGTTTATTTATTTGACAGACAGAGATCACAAGTAGGCAGACAGGCAGGCATAGAGAGAGGAGGAAGGGAAGCAGGCTTCTTGCTGAGCAGAGAGCCTGATGGGGGGGCTCGATCCCAGGACCCTGGCATCATGACCTGAGCCGAAGGCAGAGGCTTTAACCCACTGAGCCACCCAGGCGCCCCAAGACTTTAATTTCAACATCTAAAAATCTCAGGCATGCCACAGCCTCAAACCAACCACATATTACTTATCTCACAAGGCTTTCTGTAACATTATCTGCTAAAAATGTCAAACCTGCTCTGGTAGTCTTGGTACTATTCACCCAAATATCCCCGGATCCCCTTTATTTTAGACATCCCACAGAATTGTGCTTTCTGCCCCTTTGTGGTTGTATGGTTGGGGAGTGGGGTCCACGACTGATTGTAGTGAGGGAAAAGGGCAGCGATCCTATCCTGGCCAGAGCAAGCTAGTACAAATCACTCAGAGTTATCTCTTCCCTCTGGCATGAGGACCACAAACATTCAAGATGACTGTGACCCATAAAATTTACTGAAAATTAAATTCTGGTTACTGAAATCATTAAAATCAAAACAAGTCTGAATTCCTTCTCGAAACACCATATTTAATTTTCATATCTTTTCTTTATCCTTTATTTTCCAAGGGAGTACTATGCATGTTTAAGTGTACATTCACCGGTTTCTGAAACAATTATCAATAAACAATTGTGAAGACGAAAGAGTTGGAAAGAAACAGTACGCATTGTACGGGAAATCAAAGAACAGAACCCTTAAAACTCATTAGAATGTATCAACAAGGCAAAAAGAGTCTAGAATACCTGTATATTCACTATATCCACATCTTGAGTAACTATTGCCAAAAGCAATCTCAGAAATGACTTTGCCTTTAGCTTCAAGAACTATTCATTTGTCAGAAATTTGTTTACGAGGTTTTATTTCATCGCTATCCCTATTCAGCAATACACTGGGATAACGCAGACCGTCAGTACTGAAGTGGACATTTGCCTTTTTAAAATTTTTCTGGCTACATGGCTGTGAGAGGAGGCTCCTCGCTTACCAGAAAGAGTACAAGAGAAAAGCAAGAAGGTTGTAGCAAATACCTTTCATGCTTCGGTTCATTGCTCTTGCTTCCCCTTTGCAGTGGCTGTTTGTGGGTTCCCATCACCTTCACATGGACACAGCCCGGCAGCTCCCCACCTCCTGCCAATGCCCAGCATCTCTAGCCTCCTGCCCCAGGGCTTCCCTGTTGATGCTGAGACAAGAAAGTGCATTCACCTGGATCCAACCCTCGTGCAATCTGCAAGTGCAGGGGACACATGCAAGGCGGGGCAGATGTGTGATAGCGGGAGCTGGGAGCCAGGTGACCAGTTCTCCGTTTTGTTCCATAGGGGCTGCACTGAGAGGCTGGAGCTCCCACAGCCTCGAATCCACAAGGTAGAGCAGTCTATCAGGTCAGTCTTGATGCCAAAGCATGGTCAGCTCAGTAATACGCTTATGTACCTTAGGAAAAATATTAAAATATTCAAAATTCAAAAAGTGATTGTTAGAGTAGTAGAATTAAAAGTATTTTCTCAGGGGCGCCTGGGTGGCTCAGTGGGTTAAGCCTCTGCCTTCGGCTCAGATCATGATCTCAGGGTCCTGGGATTGAGCCCCACATCAGGCTCTCTGCTCAGCAGGGAGCCTGCTTCCCCTCTCTATCCCCCTACCTTTCGATCTGCGTCGGATCTCTGACAAATAAATAAATAAAATCTTAAAAAAAACAAAAGTATTTTCTCAGGATGCCTGCATGGCTCAGTTGGTTGAGTGTCTGCTTTCAGCTCAGGTCATGGTGCCAGGGTGCCAGGATTGAGTCCTGTGTTGGGCTCCTTGCCCAGCAGGGAGTCTGCTTCTCCCTCTGCCTGCTGCTCCCTCTGCTTGTGCTCTCTCTCTCTCTCTCTGACAAATAAATTTTTTTTTTTAAATATCCCTGCTCTTAAAATGAATACACACACACACACACACACACACACACGACCAACCCTAAAACCCACTCTAGCTCTATTCAGCGGTGTTTGCTGGGTTTTTACATGCACTGTGCTGGAGAGTGCTACTTGCCTCCACGTTAATCTCAGTAATCACAATTATCTCCTTTCTAATAAATGTGATGATGTCTGACTAAAGGTATCTTCTGGCTCTTCACATTCTCATAAATAATAAAACAGGGCTCCATGACAACGAGTACATGAAAAGTTCTGTAATATCCCAAAACAATCTTAAACTCTTCAGATTCTTAAGGTAACAAAGTATTGTGGGCACACAGTTATCTGGGCTTAAGTGATGAGCTACAATCTCTTGGCTCCATGGAGTCAGACCATCTGTGCTTGGATGGGACTTAAACATGCCGCTTCATGTGAGCAGTGCTGCTCCTCCTTCAGCTGTTTCCAAAGATGTTTCTCCTCTGGGAAGCCTGTTCTGAGCACCACGTTTCCTGGATGGCCCAGGTATCTGCCCCTCCAGATCTTTTCCCACACCGTGTGATCTTTCCCACACTATATACTTCAGTTCCTCAGAGGCAAGGACGCAATTTTGTTCATCACAATGTGGCCAGAGCTTCTCAGAGAGCCTGGCACACACCAGACAATCAAAACATGTTCAGGATGGAAAAATCACTGTAATCAAGACAATCTTTCATTAGGACCACTTTCTGTAAGAAAGGGCATCAGGAAAGGTTGGCTTATTTCAAGACCAGAAATGGAACAACTTGCCTAGTGCAAAGTTTATAAATGAGGAAACTAAAGCTAGAGAGCCTAAGCCAATGGTCCAAAGGCCTCCCGGTGAGTTGGCGACAGCCCTCCTTCTCAATGCATCATCTTTCCTTGACAGGGCACAATGCCACCTTCTCCAGTATGGCTTTATGACAGCGCCCACCATCCCCACCCTCCCTCATCCCTCCAATCAAATCATGCCCTCGTCCTCTTCTTCCTTCTATCATCCCCTAGTTAAACCCTGGACTCAGCAGACAGAGGGACACCCCTCAAGGGCTGTTAAATGAAACTGAAACCTAACAGGCCTATTTTCCAGAGTCTTCTGTGAATTATATTTCTGGTATGCTCAGTACCTGGTTACTTATGCAATTTGCCATCCAGTCAAATTTAGAATAATACCACCCACTTTTTGGGTCCTGGGGTGCGGTTAGATAAAGGGTCTTTAGATATGAATAGAATTATATATTATCTTATTAGGGGGTTGATATTTTTAAAATTCTTTGCCATAAATAACATGGGTTCGTTTTGACAAATCTTTTGGGAATCATAATTAATTAGGAGGTTTGAATCTCCTTTATGTATAATCTACTACAATGTCCAGAAGACTTGTTTACTTGTTTCTTCATTGATCTGGGTTAATAAAAAAAAATCATCAGCTGAGCATACGGAAGGTGCTGAGCGCATGTTACTCTTCTTTCTTGCTCTTTAACACCCTTCCTTCCTTCTAGTCTGGCTCTACCATCCTCTAGCATATGTGTGCCACAGCAGTAATGTGAAAATTGCCCTCCTACTGTTCAGCTTTTACTGCCCACCAAACAACCCAAACCTTAGTGGCTTAAAATAACAACCACTTATTACTTCTCACCACCCATTGGTAATCGTGGTGTTTCCACCGATCCATCCAGTCTTCTCTGATCTCAGCTGGGCTCACTTATGCACCTGCGGTCAGCAGGTGAGTCAGCTGTGGACTGAACAGCCTAGGATGGCCTCTCACACATGGCTAGTGGATGGGGAGACAGGAGTGAGTGGGCCACATAGCTCATCATGCAAAAGGCTAATCCGGGTTTGCTCAAGATAGCAGTAAAGTCCCAAAAGCAAGAGTCAGGTTTGCAAGGCCTCTCGAGGCCCAGACTCAGAACTTGGCACAATATTGCTTCTGCCATATTCTGTGGTCCAAAGCACATTATATGGCTAGTCCTGATTCAGGAGCTGGAGAAACCAATTTCTACCTCTGGATGGGCTTACTTCAAAAAAAAAAAAAAATTATGGCCATTTTTGGACTCTACTACATCCGCCAATGTAAATCAATGCCAGTGTTGCAAAGTGTATTGATCAGAGACTTGTTGAGAATGTCCTTCCTGCAAAATGTGTCCTTTAATAGAATTCCTTGATTCCAGATCAGATCAGCAAAGCAATCTCCTACTCATCGTTAACAAAGCAACGTGGGGTTGACTTTGTTAAGCAAAATCTGGCATTAAAGTTTATCTGCAATGATAAGACTTTGTCTGAATAGGAACTGCAGCCTCTTGCATGGCATGTAACGCCAAACCTTCAGACTTAAAAATGGGGAGCCAGAAGTCCGACACCCACACAGGCTAGGTCTGCGCAACGGTGGTACAATCAGACACAGAAAACAGAGAAATACAGGGAGCTTGACTCAGCAGGGCTGTTCCTACAACCAAGGCAAAAAGTGGGGACCCGAAAAGTTAAGGCATTCACTGTGCTCATCCCCTGTAGAGGCATTTATCCCACTATACAGCAAAGATTGGATTAACTTCCTCCCCCACTAGATTCCTGGTTTCTTTGGGACACGAATAAATCTTTTAAATCCATATTTCTGTATGTAATACAGAGCCTGACTGTTGAAGGAAAGGAGAGAGAGTTATTTCTGTGACTCAGAAAAAGACTAACCCAATATAACCACATTTATATTTTTAAATGAATCTTTGCAAATACTCAGAAATTCTCCCATATGAAAAATTATAGAAGCACTGGTGAAGATAAGTGACTCCTTACAAAAACAAAAAATGCTACTATTCAGCTTAAATCAGAAGGAAGAAGTTGGTGATGTTCAAATTATAATCCAGAGGAAAGAGGATGAAGAAATGCATGTTTTTGCTTTATAAATCAAGAGAAACCCTTAGACTTTCAAAAACTTGAATCTAAGCTTTTTCACAATTAAACACTTAAAAATATAAAGGCAGAGGCACCTGGGGGGCTCAGTCGGTTGAGTGTCTGACTCTTGGTCTCAGTTCAGGTCTTGATTTCAAGGTCATGAGTTCGAGCCTCAAATTGGGCTCCAAGCTGGGCATGTAGCCTCCTTTAAAAAAAAAATGTGAGTGTGTGTGTGTAGTGTGTGTGTGTGTGTATGTATTTACTTACATATATATATGTAAAATATTAACTTTCTTTTTTAAAAAATTATTTATTTGTTAGAGAGAGCATGTGCACACACAGCAGGGGTGCGGGAAGGGTGGGGAGAGAATCTCAAGCAAACTCCCCAATTGAGCAAGGACCCTCATGTTGGGCTTGATCTCAGGACCCAGAGATCATGGCCTGAGCTAAAATCAAGAGACAGACCTTAACCAGACTGAGCCACCAGGCGGCCCAGCAATATTAACTTTCTAACTGTTCCATGGCACAAAGCTGTAAAAAGTTTTCTTCACGTTATTATAATTATTTATAGCCAGTCTCATTCTAAAAATGAATTGAAGTGGCTTGTAAAAATACTACATTTTGAGATTTAAAACGATAATAACAAGCAAGGAAGGAACTGGGAAGAAAGTAAAATTAAAAATAGAAACCAGAAAATGAAGCCAGAATGAGGTCAATAAAATGCCACCAGCGCTAATACATTTTGTTAGAAGCAGCAATAATTTGGCTTGGAGCTTCCTAGACACCAACCCAAGAGGAACTTGTGGTCCCTAAAACTACTTCTCATGGGCAGAGCTCAAGACAAAGTCAAGAGAAGTGGAAATCATCACTGGTGTGCACTCGGAGAGTAAGATCTCCAGAATATTTGTAAAAAGGACCCCATGTAACGCTGTAAACAAGAGGGTGAAGAACATCCACGGGAAGATGTACCAATGGCACAGTGTGAAAGCACTATGGAGGAATATCCCATTGATAATACCTTCAAACACTCCGCCCTCTTAGAACGCTCAACTAACTCCAAACCAAAGTCTAGACACGCACAGGCTCTGTGTCCTCCAAACATCTCTGTAAATCCCAAAACTCTCAAATGAGAAACTGGTTAATATCACCAAATCTCATAGACAGTAGTTCCCAGTTGGGTTGCCTCTTCTTTTTCAATGCCACTACCCAAGGTCAGGTGGCCCTCCTTCCAGCCTGGATTACCCCACAGTGTCCAACTGGTCTGTCTTACTCTGATCCATTCTCCAAACCACAGCCAGGCTGCTTTCCCTAAAACAGGGCTCTGTTTTCAAACACCTCAAAGGCTCCAATGGGACTCAGCATGAATTCCACAGCTTTCATCACTGAATACAGACTTTGGCCTCCACGTCTCCTGCCTCTCTGACTGTTCCCTTCATTCCAGCTCTTTGACGTTGCTGAAAAAGTCATGTTCTCTCTCGCCTCTGGATCTGTGTTGTTCCCTCTACCTGGAAAGCTCTTGCCTGCAACGCTCTGCTCCTTGCCTTTGTCTGGCGCTTCTCCTTCATGTCTCAAGCTAAAGAGCTTCCAGAAAGCTGTCTTTACCTGTGTAGCTCACCCACTGGACCAGAACCTCCCCAAGGCAGCTCCTGGCTCTGTATTTGCTCACCCTTGTATTCCCAATGCCCAGCACAGTGCTAGGTGCGGACTAGTTGTTTCAGTGATGTTTGAGAGTTAGTTGATTGATTAATTAATATTGATTATCACAGGCAAGTCTCTGGAGCCAATTACTCCATGTTCCTACTTAGAGGAAGACCCATTAACCTTCTTTAATAAGCAACAGGTTTAGGAGCACCTGGGTGGCTCAGTCAGTTAAAGTATCTGCCTTCAGCTCGGGTCATGATCTCAGGGTTCTGGGATCGAGCCCTGTGTGGAGCCCTGCACCCAACAGGGAGTCTGCTTCTCCCTCTCCCTCTGTGCTCTCTCAGGTAAATAAATAAAATCTTTAAAAAACAAATTTAAAGATTTTTTGAGGCTATGTAATGAAGAATAACAGCACACGTGCCTACATTGAGAAACCTACCATCTCTGCCATCTCCATCCAGACAAGGTCAAAGTTTTCTTCAGAAAACAAGTCATAATCCATTCCTAAACAAGGATATATGGGTAATTGAGGGCCCAGTATCTTAGGCCTTTCTAACGTTATCATAACTTCAGTGTGAGAAAAACGTTTAAGTGCTGTTGCCAAATCTTATATTCCAAAAAGTTTTACAAGATATTTGACATTACACTTTTCAGGAAAGTATGCATTTAAGGATCTTATCTCATCCCGCAACAGTAAAAAACAAACAAACAAAAACAGGAGACTTAGATCCTACCTTAACTTTGTCCCTAACTCTGAGATCACGGGGGTCATGATCTGGCTCATTCCTTGCCTGGAGCTAGACAGCTCAAGGCTCCACTCTGTGCCTGGCTCTGCCCAGGGGCCGAACAATGGAGCCTAATCCCTGGGCCCCTCCCCTCCCCCCACACCCCGACGGAGCTGCCAGTGGAGCAAGGTGGGGGTTCCCTTCTCTTACTTTCGCATCAGCTTCCATCTGTTTTATTGAACTTTTGCGTAATACTTCATTTGAACGAAATATTCTACAGCTAATAAGAAATATGAAAACTTGCAGATTAAATGATGTTTAAGTCTCTTTTCTTCTCAATTATCTACTGCACCCCAGAGGTATTAGTTTAGTCTGGTTATATCACGGTATCCAGTTTGAAATGGACATAAAGAAACCATGCCATTCTCTGGGAAGACTGAAGCTAGGACCTGAAGGAAACTTAGGAGATCATCTACTGTGTTTGACATTTTGCAAACGAGGCCTCTAAGGTCCAGAGTTTCCGTGATGTGTCCGGTGGCACTGAGCTGTGTGAAGGCAGAGCTCGGACCCAAATCCTCCCAGGCCTCAGGGCAGAGCTTCAGGAGGTGGATGGTGCTCAGAACCCTCTGGAATGGTGGGAAGGCTGCAAAAGAGGTAAGTGAGGAGAGCCCCTCTCCTCCGACCCCCACTGCTAACTGCTACGATCCAAGCCTCCCCATCTCTCGGCCAGATGAATGTGCTCCGCACCCATCAGCCTTCTACACCATTTTGGATATTTCCAAAACACATCAAATCATCCCTCTCTTACTCTCCAAACTTGGCTTTTCCTGAGATTTTCCTCCACCCTTACACTTTAGCCAAGACGACCAGATACTTCTGGGTATTTCTCACATTGAGACCTGGCGCCCCTTTTGCTGGAAGGCTCACACATGCCTTTCCCACTCCCAGAAGCAGCTTGGAACACCTAGACTTGAGATAGTGAGGAATTGTTGAGATCATCTCAACAAGTATGCATGACCAAACCCAGTTAAGGCCTCTCTATAGACTTCCAAGATTTGACAGGCAGGTGTGGGGATCTACTCCTCTTGCCATCAAGGAGATCAGTCTCTTTAGTAAATTCCCTTGCTTTTAAACTGGTGCAGTTTGTCTCTTTCTCTGGTCTCTCCCTTCCCTCCGGGTATGGGGGCAGTCTCAGATTACAGGGAGCTCCTGCAGAGGTTTGAACCAATACCTCCTTTTTAGTTACAAACTCTGATTAATTTCAAAATTGAAAATCACAAATACAAGGAGAAAGGAAACTTCAACTAACAAGACAGGTGGTAGAGTTCATCACAGTAGTGGGTGAAAGTAATTTCCAAATTATAACCACAGGTTCCTTTACTATTTAAGCTGCTTTGTAAATATCCTAAATTTGGCAGCCCCTATAACACTTCCTTGGCATTTTGATAATATTGACAAATGCTGAATCCTTTTATATTAAAGCACTGACAGCAATTCTTCTAGGGACTTCTTATTTTCAGGAATCCAATTACATGAAGCTGAAGGTAATTGGGGCATCTGTTCTTCCTCAACAGATTTTTGGCTTTTAATCTTGTAGGAAATCACCTTTAACCGTATCCCTAAATCAACCAGTAGAGTATGTTTAGTGATGGGATTAAACACTTAAAAATGTAATCCCACTCCCTCTGGTGGTGTAGTCTGCAAACATCCACTGGGTTCACAATGTGGTTAAAATGTTCAGAACAACTTGGGAGCCCTTTTCTCTCCTGTATCCTTTTCATCTGAGTGATGCTGGTACTAAGCCATGTTTTTGAGGGATTTAGTGCTATGTTTCGTAAGAATGCCTGACAAAGAAACAGCCACTCTCTTCATACTCCCTAACGTCTTACATACATCATACTTATGTACACAAAAAAAACTTCTCTGAAACAGATTGAAGCGTCTTTTGTTTACCTTTGCAAGTAGAAATGCAGTTGTTCAAGTTTTAAAATTTTACACAGAGATAGTTCTGTTGTTATGAATAATATAAAACAAAAAATAATTACTGTGCCCTACAACTGACTCCCCAGGTCCATGGAAACAATTATTAAATGATGGATCAAGTTACAGCAAAACACAGGAGGTGTAAACTTCCATGTTGGAAAACTGTCCTCCCTCTAGGCTTCCGTAAGGACATCATAAACAGTAGGAATACCAAAGAGTTTCCAAAGAATCCAATTGCGCATGACGACATGTGTTCTCAAAAAGAGCTAATTAAGGGGTGCCTGGGTGGCTCAGTGGGCTAAGCCTCTGCCTTTGGCTCAGGTCATAATCTCAGGGTCTTGGGATCAAGCCCCACATCCGGAGCCCTGCTTCCCCCTTTCTCTTTGCCTGCCTCTCTGCCTGCTTGTGATCTCTCTCTCTCTCTGTCAAATAAATAAAATAAAATATATTTTTTAAAAAGCTCATTAGATACACACATTGCTTTCTATTACTTTGCAACATTTCTTTTCCACCAGAAGATATTTCATTTCTGCAGTACATACAGGGACGATGACCTAAGGAGAGAACAAAAGGACCCTCTGCTCCCAAACACAGCTTACAATCCTTTTCAGTTTGTATGAAAGTCAGTATTGCGCAGTAAAACACAGCTTCTGGACCCAGCCTGCCCAGCTCAGTTCATCACTAGCTGTTCCACCAGAAGGGAGTTAGCTGAGCCACAGCGTACCTTTGTAATGCAGGTCATGAGAGCCATTCTGAGGTGTAAATAAGTTTGCATAGGCTTCGAACAGGGCTGGCACAGAACAGATGCTGTACAAGTATTCGCTAGTATTGTTGATGTTTGACTAAATAACAGAACTATGCACCTCTACCTGCCAGCAAAGGACATCTTCCAGTCATTTAAATAAAACATTTTTTTCAAGCCTTAGCATCCTTTGACATGTTCTTCCCTTTTCCCTACACTTCTAACCCGGTAGCCACTAGCCACATGCAGACCTATTTAAATGCAGATAAATTCAAAATAAATGAAATTTACAAGTCAGTTCATCAGCTGCACTGGCTACATTAAAAGCCATCAATAGCCACATGTGGTTAGTGGCTCCTGGGCTGGGCAGAACTGACAGAGGACCCTCCCATCATCTCAGAAAGTTCTGCACCGAGCTGATCTAGAATCCTCTCCCATGTTTATCCCCTTCTGCTACTCAGCCTTCATTTTGCTGCTTAAACATCACTTCCTCAATAAATCCCTGCCTGAGTCCAAGATCCCTTTATATCCTCCCATAGCATTCTGGATTTTTCCTTCAGAATACTCCTTAGAGTTATAAATATTTTCAATGAATTATTTTCCCACTAGGCTGTCAGGAGTTTGAAAAAAAGGGATTATGTGGGCACATAGTAGCACCCAAGTTGCTGACTAAGGAACAATGAAAGGAAATTTATAAAACTCCTTGGTATTTGAATAGCTAACATCTGCTTACTGGGTGCCAAGCAGTATTCTGAAGACTTTACCTGCTTTAATTCATTTAATTCTAACAACTCTGTGAGGTAGTGTCTTGTATGAGTCACATATTGCTACATAACAAAATACCACAAACATAGTGGCTTCAAACAACACGCATTTCTGACCTCACAGTTTCTGTGGCCTCCACATAGCTCAGCCTTCGTCCTCTGCTCAGGGTCCCACAGGCTGCCATCCAGAGGCGCCTGGGCTGGGTTCTCACTGAGATGCTCAATTTGGGCAGGCTGTTTCCAAATTCACTCAGAGTGTGGGCAGAATTTTTTTCCGGAATTGGCCAGAGTGGGTAACACTCTCAGTAAGGCCTATCTCTTCCTTGAGCTTAAGTCAAAATTTTCAAAAGTCAACTTCATCATGTAACTCAGAGTCAAAAGCTAAGTTTATCCCTGGGGCCTTCTTCCAGATAGCAGGCAGGACATAGGAAGAAAGAGAAAATTAATGTATTTTTCCATCTTTCTCCTGCCCCCCACCCAAACTGGTAAGAGTCCCCGCAGCTAACTTGACCCTTATCATATTAAGGGGGGGAAAAAAGTAATTCCAAAGTTCCCACTGGTTCTTCGTACAGTTCAAGGTAAAGCCTGTGCAGAGGCCTTGTCGGTGAGCAAAGTCCTTCTTAAGCTTTCGGCCATACAAAAGCAGGTCAAGGAACTGGTTTGGGTGAAAAAGGGAACTATGAAAAGCTAAATCACTAGGTATAATAAAGGAAGAGTTTATTGGGTGTTGCAGGTCATGTAGGAAGTCTGGAAAGGGAAAGAGGACTCCCAACAAGGCGGGGGAGCCAAATAAAATATCTTGTGACAAATGGGCAAGACATTTAAGAATAATCTTGTTCTTGGGCGCCTGGGTGGCTCAGTGGGTTAGGCCGCTGCCTTTGGCTCAGGTCATGATCTTGGGGTCCCGGGATCAAGTCCCTCATCAGCTCTCTGCTCAGCAGGGAGTCTGCTTCCCGCTCTCTCTCTGCCTGCCTCTCTGCCTGCTTGTGGTCTCTGTCTCTGCAAATAAATAAATAAAATCTTTAAAAAAAAAAAAAAGAAGAATCTTGTTCTTAAGTAGTTCCCTGGTTTTCCATTTTTAAGGTTACCCTGTTCCATGCTGTGCTCCACTTGCCCTCTGTTACCCAAAAAACATGGCTAAGAGTCTGTACACACAGCAGCAGCCTTGGGTTCGGGACTCTGGGTACTTCAGAGACGAAGCGGGAAAGGAAATGATCATTTCCTGACAGACCAGAACTGCCGAGCAGATTTAGGCGGAAGGAGGCCCACAGCCCTGTCATTCTGAGCAGAAACCAGGGCAGCACTGAGAAAGATGGTTAAAAGCCAGGTAGCAAGCCAGTGGAGCTGAACAGCCCTTTCAGGAAGCACAATAGACAAAGGTGACCCTTGAAGGGAAGGAGGGAGACTGTTGGGCTACGTTCATACTCTGTGGGCCCAGGATGTTTTTTTCCCTGCACCTGAAATGGTAGCGTCCTGCCAGGCCCATTGTCCTACAGGGGATTCAGACTGTTCTCTGTAGTGGGCCCACTCAACCTGATCAGCAAAATGCTATTACATCACCCTGGGAATTGTGCCATCCACTAAAACTGAAAGCTGAACAACGGAACCCCAACCCCTCACTGTCCTCTGAATGGGCAGCCTCGCTAGGAGCGACAAATGTGCCTTTCATGGGTGTCACATTGAAGGACGAGCATCCCCTCATCTCCTCGAGGAGTTAACATGGTGATCAGCAAGCCCCAAGCTCGGGTCCCTTTACTCTCTTGCTGGCTAGGGGAACCGCTGCTTACGGAGCCCCAGCAACAAAATCCATCCAGAAAGTGTCAGAGCCAAGGGAAAGACGGGCAGAGCTAGTGTGAGCCTGGGCACAGCCTCATCTGGGCATTATTCTCAAGACGGAGACTCGACACATCACTTTGTCTAGAGGGGGACACAGAGCCGTGGCGAACTGGGCTAGGTTTGTAATTGGCTGCTTTGTGGAAGTCCGTGGGCAGCAACACACATTGGTCTGCTCAAGGTAACTGCCCAGCGGTAACACAGGGCAAGCATCTTCTCCTGGCCCACAGAGCGGCCAGCGGAGCCGTTCCTCGGCCCAAGAGACACAGGCCCCTCTGGCTTCTCTGAGCAATAATCTGAGAAGTTCTCCATGAAATTCTTGATCATAGAAGACCCACTCTGCCTCACTGACATCCCTCATCATCTGCTTTCATCAGTTTTCTCGGTTATCTTTATTATCATCTTCTTTTACCCTCCTCGCTCAGGACAGAGGCTGAGCCAAGAAAGGGCCCAGGGGAAGGAGATTCGAATTTTTCCTGGAGCTCAGGCTGAACTACTCTGACACACCTTAAAAGCCACAGCTCTCGGTGACTTTCTCTCAAGACAGGAAAGAGGAGTTTTCAGAGGAACGTTACAAAACCCGGCACTTCTCTCAGCACTTGGTAGCCACGTGTCTTCAACAGGGAAGAGAAGAAGATGGCCATCTGCAGCCCCTTCCACGTGGGACACATAGCTGGAAAAGACACAGACTCGAACCAGACACACTGGCTTCATCATTTACTATCTGAGTGAGCTGCAGTTTCCTTGGCAAAAAAGGTAATGACCCTATGCCCCGCCCCATACATTTATGTTAAGAACTAAATGAAGTGATGCACACAAAACATTTGGCACGATGCCTGATGCTCAATAAATACTAGATGTCATCGTGACATCATTGTGTTCATCCCTATCATCGTTCTAAGTGACAGAATCAGAGGGGAGACATCGGGAGGACAGAGAGCCGTGACAAAGAAGTTAGACCATTTGTACTTTGTTCCATATTGGAAAAACAAAAACAAGAAAGTCACTTCGTTCTGGTTGGGAACTTATTTTACCTTGTGAAATACTATAGAGGGCTTACTATGTGCCAGTGACTGCTCTAGACATAGAACTTATTGAATCAAATTTCAGTTAATTTTGAAGTAGCACTAATTTGATGACATCATATTATAACATATTGGAAAAATTATTGTAAAGCCAAATATAAGTAATTTGGAGAATGGATATGCATTCAAAGAACACAGACTGAAGCCAGGCCCAGGGCTAATCCCTGGGATGATAATGGGAAACGAGAGGGATAAATTGCCTGCCTCAAATTTACATTTTGTCGAGATGTTGGAAATAAGCAATCACTCCCCTTTTTTTCCTGCTAAACCAAATTTAACATAGTTCAACCATTTATTTAACAACCAGACTTGGATTTGCCCTACTTAAACTATCTGGCTCTCCCAGGCAGTTCATCAGTGACTCCTGGAAATTGTAGCGAACATGGCTAGCCAGGCAGGGTCACCAACACTGCCAGGGGTAAGGGGGGAGTGGCAGCAGCAGCGGGGGCCAGCGTCGGGGCCCAGCGTCAGGGCCCTGCATCAGGATCAGCAGCAGCAGGGCGATCGGGAAGTACGAGCTGTCTCAGCTGACTCCAAGTGGGGTGGACAGAAGAGACCCTCGAAGTACTTCCTGCAGCAGAGCTTCAAGCCATGGGATCCAGCTGGTCAGGCCCCAGAAACAGGGGAAGCTGCCCGGCAGCAGTCTCTGCCACAGAACTCAGGTTCAGCCCACACCCTGGTCCTGCAGGGAGACCGAGAGCAGAACTGCTCTTGGAGATGCAGGCTCTATAGTCACTACAAGTCACAGGACACCACCGTGCTTATCTGGTGTGGAGGGGCCTCCTGGCCAGAAGAGTGCCTCTCGAACTATGCTCACGGGAGGACAAATACAAAGGACATCAGAGCATAGTTATATGGTTATATTCGCACCACACCACAGTTACCTTAGTACAAATTGTGTCATACATCCAGAAAGATCTGATTAGGGGCGCCTGGGTGGCTCAGTGGGTTAAAGCCTCTGCCTTCAGCTCAGGTCACGATCCCGGAGTCCCGGGATCGAGCCCCGCATCGGGCTCTCTGCTGAGTGGGGGACCTGCTTCCCCCCCACCTCTGCCTGCCTCTCTGCCTACTTGTGATCTCTCTCTCTGTCAAATAAATAAACAAAATCTTTAAAAAAAAAAGAAAGATCTGATTAAAATGAATGCCTTTGTTATAAAGAAAATATCCTACTCTGTTACCATTAATACTATTCTTAGTCTGCTATTGCTAGGTCTGTATTATTGGCTTTCTCCTGCATTCATTCATTCATTCACTTGACAAACATTCCTTGAGCCACTCACTACCTGTGGAGGGCCCAGGGAACACAGTGCCAAGCAAAACAGACCAATGGTCTGCCTTTGTCAGTTTACGGTCAAGAGAGCTAGGTGATCATTGAGATTACTGCTCAGCAAATATACCCTTCCACAGTCTGAGAAACAGATGTTACTTCTCCCACAGTGGGTGCGCACTCTCCTCTGCCCCCGTTGATATTGGCCTTAGATATGTGAATTGCTTTCACCCAAAGAGTGTTAACAGACAAGACAGAAACCGAGGCCTTCGACATGTTTGCCTCTTGCCCTCCTGCCCTTCTTCCTAAGAACTCAGTGTAGCCACTAGTGCAAGGAGGAGGAGAGGACGTGAACCCACCCACACCCAGGAGACAAGCCCAGGTGACCAATAGCCCAAAACAAAGGTGCTCAACCAATGCCAGCCCAAAGCAACAGATAGAACCCGCCAAACCTTAGCATTAGCATCAGAGTAAATGCTTGGACCCATTAGCATCAGAGTAAATGCTTGTTTTTTTAAGCTTCTGAGTTTGGGAATGGTTTGTGGTAATAACTCTAATACAGAGCCAAACAAAGCAAGAAAATCTCCAGCCTTTTGAAAGTTTGATTATAACGTGCTGCTTATTTTCTACGAAAGAAAAATTATATCCCTGCAGAGACATTTTGGAAACATCAAGTTCCTTAGCCTGTCTCAGTGGTTGTAACCCACCCCACCCCCCCGTGCCACATCTGCAAAGGGGCTTCCCTGATCCATGTCCCTTTCCCTGGATATGAATAAAGGGAGATTAGGTGTCCCTGAAAAACCTACACACAGACTGTGTTTCTCTAATGCACTCACCATTGTATGCCTAATTTTGTGGACTCATATTTGAAGCAAGCTGTGAACAAATGGGAGGAAATTTAGAGAAGAATGAGAATATCAAAGTTCCCGTAAATAAGGTGTGAAGCCATGGGAAAGCACAGGACTATGCTCTTAATACAGACTCTAAATATTGTTGATTGATGTTCGAGGAAAAGAATTGGAGGAGTGAGATAACACTTTTCCCAAAGATATGAATGTAAAATGTATTAACACATTCTTCCTTTCTCAGCACCAAGGAGCAAACAAAACTAAGAAAGCCCTTTATAGTAGGATCGTTTTAGGTTAGGTGCAAGAGAAAAGTCTATCAACTGAAACATGTTTCTAGGGAGAGCTGAACTTGGCCTCATAAACTCGCTTAACACGAGCAAAAGCAGGGGACGTTGGGGGCTGCTCAGAGTCGGGAAATGTCATTCCAGATTGTGCATCTCTTCGATGCAGTGAAAACCTCACAGACAATATCCCAGTGACTCCCGTAAGCATCAAAAACAGTTGTTGGGTTTTTAAAATATGTATTTATTTTAGAGAAAGCGGGAGCACATACCCAGGAATGTGTGTCTGGGAACGGAGGAGGAGCAGAGGGAGAAGAAGAGGGAGAATCCCAAGCAGACTCTGCGCTGAGTGGGGAGCCCGACACAGGGTTCAATCCCAGGACCCTGACATCATGACCTGAGCCAAAATAACTGACTGAGTTATTATAACTAGCTACTAAATAACTAACTGAGTTAACTGACTGAGCCACATGGGTGGTCCAAAACCAGCTTTTATTGTTTTTAAAGATTTATTTACTTGAAAGAGAATTTATGGCTTCTTCTGTATATTATAGTAAAGACAAAGAACTCTCAGAGTTTGGGAGAAAAAAAACAAACAAGAATATGATTATGAGGATGCTTTCCCCAAATCTGTGTGTGTGTTTATTATTCATGACATTCTAAATTTTTAAGAAAAAGTGAGTTTTGGGGCTGTTCCTCCTGTCCTTGTCTAAGTGCCCTTTCCTTCATCTTTTCACTTCTAATCAATGAAGAAAGAGATCAGGAAAATGTGGCCTGAACAGCAATTCCACACTGCCATATTGGAGGGAGGATCTGAGACTAAACAAGGGCTCTGGGCTTCCCATTTTGTGAAGAGCTCTGTCTAGACACATTAGTCAGGTGACCCTTTTGGTGTCATGAGAAGAAGAGCTTGCTCGCATCCTTTTTTTTTTTTTTTTAAGATTTTATTTATTTATTTGACAGACAGAGATCACAAGCAGGCAGAGAGGCAGGCAGAGAGAGAGAGAGGAGGAAGCAGGCTCCCTGCTGAGCAGAGAGCCCGATGCGGGGCTCGATCCCAGGACCCTGGGACCATGACCCGAGCCGAAGGCAGAGGCTTTAACCCACTGAGCCACCCAGGCGTCCCAGCTTGCTCGAGTCCTTGCCACACCATCTCCCAGAGGACTCCGAGCAGGAGGGACCCTTGGGCTACAGCTGGCGGCTGTGGGCAGAAGGTGTGTCTGCCTACCTGCCAAGTCCATTAAGACATCCCAGGTGGCGAAAGGTTTGCTGAAAATAATTCCATTCTCCAATCCATAGCTCCCAGAACCCCTTGGCAGGCCTTGAAGATGTTACAGACACAACTCGTTTGAAGTTTCAAGGCTGATTATGGGTATCAATACCCAATATTCTGCCTCTAATGAAGGCTTCAGCATGGATCACAATGTTTCATTTTGCATCTGTGTCTCATAATGGCTTGCATTAGCACCTTAGTATTAGAGGTTGTACCCAATATTGGTATTTTTCACAAATCATGAAAGCACTTGTATTTGGGGTGCCCAGGGGAGGCTCAGTTGGTTAAGCGTCTGCCTTCAGCTCAGGTCATGATCTCAGGGTCCTAGGATGGAGCCCCACATCCAGCTCCCTGCTCAGTGGGGAGTCTGCTTTTCCCTCTCCCTCTGTGCTCCCTCCCTCTAGCTCTCAAATAAATAAATAAATCTTGAAAGAAAGAAGTCATATTCATCAGTGAATAGTGTATAAAGCCCAGGAATGGTAGGTCACCTTCCTTTCCCCACAAATAACAAAAGTTCTCCCTGCGCACTCATTCCTCTAGGTTTCTGGCAGCCTGCAAACCTGTGGGAGAATATGACTTTCTAAAATTTGGCTTGTTAAAAAAAACCAAAAGTCTATGAATCATTTTTATTATAGGTTATTTAGTTTATATGACCCTGTTTCTTGGTTAAAGGAAAGAAGAACACCTAAAGGATAGAATTGGACTTCTTTGAAGATAGAAAAAAAAAATCAGTCAGGGCTCTAAATGCTTCTTATCATTAAGGATCCCAGCTTAGATCTCTGCCACCTGCTTATGGGAACTTTCTAGAAGCTCTGTGGAAGGACTTGTTTCTCGGGCTCATTTCCTGTCCTGAAGTCACCTTCACAAGATACAGAAGCAACAAATTTCTTCTAGTGCCCCCTTTGGGGCAGCCTTCACTGTCTTCATGGAGCTATGGGTCCACACATACATACAACCACAGAAATATAACAACATATGCTAAACACACATTGTGTGTCAGGTGTTATATACATTATCTCATTTAACTTGACAACTATTCTTTGAGGTAGATTTAATTCCCATTTTTCAGATTGTTAAACTAAGGTTTAGAGGCTTCTAGGGTCACATAACTAGTAAGTGAAAAACGTGGGGTCCAACCCCATGTTCTCTACTGTTAAACCAAACTGCCTCTCACTCCCAAGAACTCATTTACCCTATTTCAGAAGCTTCATCCCTTTTAAGAAACAAGTCAAGATAACTTGTAGGCAACTCAATTCAGGCTCTTTATGTCCAAATGCCTAACTCATAATCCATGACCATTTTCCATCATTTTCCAAGCCACTCTTGGTAGCTTTTCCCTTAAAAAAGGAGGGGCCTATTCTTAGCCAGTATGTCCTTACATGGTCTTAGCCAGCATGTCCAGACATGCTTTCCCTGGACTGGAATACTAATAGCCAACCAGCAAGCAAAAGAAGCCAAGCTTTAAGGTCTCAGTCCCACAGACTTGCTTTGTAGATGCCCTGTTACTCTCTGCTCTTTTTTTTTAAAGATTTTATTTATTTATTTGACAGACAGAGATCACAAGTAGGCAGAGAGGCAGGCCAAGAGACAGGAGGAAGCAGGCTCTCCACCGACCAGAGAGCCCGATGCGGGGCTTGATCCCAGGACCCTGGGATCATGACCTGAGCTGAAGGCAGAGGATTTAACCCACTGAGCCACCCAGGCACCCCTAGTCTCTGCTCTTTAAGAGCTAAATGAAGTTGGGGGCCGGGGTGGTGGTGGGGGTGGTGCACAAGTTGGGTGAAGGAGGTGAAAATTACAAACTTCTGGTTTTATCATAAATTAAGTCCTGGGGATATAATGCATAGCATGGTGACTATAGTTAACAATATTGTATTGTATATTTGAAAGTTGGTAAGAGAGTAGATCTAAGAAGTACTCAGCACCAGGAAAAAAATTGTAATTATGTGTGGTAATGGATGGTAACTAGATCATGGGGATCAAACGGGTAACAAATGATCATGGGGATCATTTGGCAATATATAACAATATCAAATCATTAAATTGTACGCCTCAAACTAATATAGTGTTATAGGTCAGTTACAACTCAGTAAAAACTAGCAAACTAAAAAAAAAGAACCAAATGAAGCTCTCGAGTTTAATGAGACCCTCTTCTCCATGTCAACAAAACCCAAACCAACCCTCAAAGTAGGTGTTGGGTGAATTTCAATTTAAGTACAAGACAGTTCAAACCCCTTCCCAAAACAAAATAATCACAGGGACTCTTTTCATTTCTCATAAAAATTCAGAAACACTTTAGTTTAATTTTAAATTCAGGTACTGAATACTAACTGTATATAAATACAGTTAAAAGATTACTTGCATTAACTTGCTGAAGTTTTATTAGCTAGTTCATAGGAAGATAATGAATGCGGATAGAGCCCATCAAATCCCTTATATGATTATACTTTATGAAACAAGATAAAATAAATAAAAAATTATAAAATTCAATGTTTAGTATTAGTACAAGTCAGCTCGCTCTTTCTTTTTAAAGATTTTATTTATTGATTTGACAGAGAGAGAGACAGCAAGGGAGGAAACACAAGCCGGGGGAGCGGGAGAGGGAGAAGCAGGCTTCTCGCATTACACATTATACAGTATACAGTACATATTCTCGCATTATACATTACACATTATACAAGTACACATGAGTATCATTCAAGGTTCTATGCATTGACATTATGACAAGCCATATGAAATCAAATAAAAAGAGCCTTAAAACGATTCCTGATTTTTAAACCAGTAATTTCACATTGTAAGAAAATGGCTTGAAAGAAAGAAGACAGTTGTACAAATAATCCCTTTGCAGCACTAAACAGCGAAAAAATAAAAGTAAAAATGCAAGTGCCAAGAAGAAAAGAAATGACTCCACAAGCTAATATATATATATATACATATATGTATATATATATAAACATAAACTTGGAGAGTTATTTAGACTCTATCTGTACCTACATAGATAAAATAACAGTAAGTGAAAAAAAGCAGAACAAAAACAATAATGGAAAGCTACATAAAATATGTATAGCTACTCAACTTTGCACTGACATGATTTGTTGAGTTGTATGTATACTTTTTTGGTGAATATTTCAATAAATAAACTTCTAAAATCCATTGCTGGATTTTTACCAAATTCCGAACATAACTATTTACGTTCATGGAAATACAAAAATTCACTTTTCATTCACCAAAAGAGGATGGCAAATAAAACAACCAGTAATTCACATTTTTATATGGCTCCACTTGGTAAACATAATCTTAGTTAATTAATTAATCTTCTTAATAAAGTAGTGTCTCATCTTCTTGACAGGACTGGGAAAAAAATAAAAAACTATTTGAGAGTTTCAAGGGTAGACAGATTTACCTGACATCATCAACTAAAGAAAATTATCTTATTATGTAAATAAGAAGCTGATTATTTGGGGTCCTGGGTGGCTCAGTTGTTGAGCGGCTGCCTTCAGTTCAGGCCATGATCCCGGGATCCTGGGATTGAGCCCTGCACTGGGCTTCCTGCTCTGCGAGAAGCCTGATTCTCCCTCTCCAGCTCCCCTTGCTTGTGTTTCCTCCCTTGCTGTTTCTCTCTCTGTCAAATAAATAAGTAAAATCTTTAAAAAAAAAAAAAAAAAGAAAAGAAAGAAAGAAAAAACTGACTGTTTGTCATATCTTCGACACTTATTCTAAGTAAGAAGATAAACCTTTTATTATACCTCACTGCCAGGTCAAGCTGAACAGTATGCCTTAAGTGCCTAATTTGTACAGTGCACTCAACTGAACACAGTTGGAAGCTATGGAACTACAGATGTCATTAAAGAAGACCACCTGGTACCCAAACCATGTCATCTGGCATTTGCAGCTCTGATTCTCCACATTTCAGAACAAAACCACTCCATACGCACAGAATTGGCTGGTTTCTCAGGGACATACCAGCCACACACATGACATGGCAACAAAACCCACCAGAAACCCAAGGTTATTATTTTACTTTATCTTTTTAAGATTTTATTTATTTGAGAGAGAGCGAGCATGAGCGTTGGGGGAGGAGCCAGCAAGGGAGAGGGAGAAGCAGAGTCCCTGCTGAGTAGGGAGGCAGATGTGGGACTGGATCCCAGGACTCCAGGATCATGACCCGAGCTGAAGGCAGATCTTAACTGACTGAGCCACCCAGGTGCCCCCAAGGTTATTATTTTATTTTTTTAATTTTTTTTAAGATTTTATTTATTTATTTGACAGAGAGAGAAAGAGATCACAAGGAGGCAGAGAGGCAGGGAGCCTAATGCGAGGCTCAATCCCAGGACCCTGAGATCATGACCTGAGCCAAAGGCAGAGGCTTAACCCACTGAGCCACCCAGGCACCCCAAGTTATTATTTTAACCATGATATTTTGATTGAGCTGCTTCTGCCTCCTATTTAGGACCCACTTCCAGATACCCATGTATTTGGAGGCCAATCAGTAATTAGATTTCTTGGTGAGAGAAGAGTCAAAGCCAAGGACAAGAATCTTGAGGACTTCTTCTTTATGATCCCCTTGTACCTGGTATTCTACAACTATGTTACAATCAATCACACTGAATTGAATGTATTAATTTACATCATTGTCTTTCTATGGACTTTCTATGTACTTTTAAAGAGCTGAAGCCACGACTTAGCTGCACAATAAATGTATGTTGCAATGAAATGATTAAATTAGACTCTCTTTACCCCAAAATACAACCCAAACTTGTCAGAATACTAGTGTTTGCCAGATTCAATGTGCATATCTCCCTCAGGAAGGACAAGGTAAACCATTCTGGCTATGCACTGCAGAAAAGTTACAGAAGGCAAGGAGAGATGCCAGGAGACCAGTTAGGAGCTAATTGGTAATTTAGGCACGAAGCAATTGCAGGTGGACAGATAACTGTTGTATATTCATATGATGGACAATTACACAATAGAGAAAGAGAACAAAATATTGATCTATGCAACAACATGAATGAACTTCATAAACACAATGTTACATAAAACAAGCCACACCCGAGATATATACATAGGGCAAATCTTTAGTATGAAGTTCAAGAACAGGCAGGACCAATTTATGGTGACGGATCAGAATAGTGGTTTCCTTCAGAGGAGAGTGTCAGCTGGGAGAGGGCAGGAAGGAGCCCTGCGGATGGCTAGAAATGTTTCCTGTCTTGATCAGGGTGGTCCCGTGTGGCGTGTATATGCACACTTACAATGTGGGCGCCTTATTATATTGTGATATTTATTTTGTTTTACCAAGTTTTAAAATATTGTTGGTGGCCTGGGTTGGCAGTAGAGACTGACAAGAGTGAATAGATGAAATATTTGGGGGGTAAAATCACTGAAAAGAAAAATGAGCTAATGCCTGTAAAATGTTTAGCACAGTGCCTGGCATATAGCACAGCTCAGCAAATGTTGGTTTGATAATTGTCTGAAAAGTTTGGTGAGCAAATTAAATTCAATAATATATATAAAGTTTTTAGATCTTTGTCTGGGACACAGCAAATTCCCAATGAGTGGTAACTTTTTTTTTTAATTGATTAGGCTGTAACCTCTTGTTCACATTTATTTTGCTTCACTAGACCCACTCTTCTTGCTTTTATCTGGATGATAACCTGTACCCTGCTAAGATGTGTCCAGACAACTCTTTCTATCCCCTCCTAGGAGTTTTATTAACTTAACTAAGTACACCACCATAGCTGCCTATATACTGGCCCCCAAGGCATCTTAAGGAAGCCCTCATCATAGGCTTTCCCAGAAGCACTGAAAATAAAATCCCATGCAATCGATGCTTGTCCACTTTTACTCTCCCTCTGGTTGCTGCTTTGTCATACCAGGATTGTTAGCTTCATTTCTTGCAACAGTGTATCAAGAGACTCCCTGCTAGGGTTAAAGCTCCTTAGCATCATGTGGGAGAGGACATCCCAGCACCATCTGCCAGGGCTGCAATTCTATTAAACTGTCAGCATGATAAATGACAAAGACAAGGCACTGGAACAGGAGAAAATCTACAGTGGAGCACTGTGGTCATAAAACAAGAAGAACCAAAATGGATTTAGGGCAAGTACACAAACCATCCTTTATAATAAAATTTTCACTTGCAAGGCGGGAACAAAGAGACTGAACGATAACTCCCGGGTCCAAGCAGAAGGCAGGAAGACCATCCGTCAGCGCTCAGCCCTGATGTGCGGTCACACACCAGTGATGCACGTTCCAGCATTTTCCTCTCGGCCGCCAAGCAGGTCTCCTGGGGCTCACTGAAAGCACACCTTGTCCACTGTTTGTGTGAGGAGATGGTATTTAGGTAGCTGGCTACTCAGAGCATCCCTTTTGCTTACAAAAATAAATAAATAAACAATTCTGCAATGGAACATAATTTAGATACGGCTCTTCGACTACAAATTATCTCAAGAGAGCAGTCACCCAGTGCATCGCTGCCCTGCTTCTAAATTTAGCCCCCACCGATGACATCTTCCGGAAACAGAGCATAGGTAATCAGGTTTCTGGATATTTGGGTTTGGGAATGAGTTCCAATGAGTCTCATTTAGAGTCACCGGGTAATAACACCAATAGTGAAAGCAATATTGACTCTATGGGATGCTAATAGATGGTTACTGAGGAGCTAAGAGATTAAAAAGGCTTTGAATAGAGCTTCTCCAGGTCACCAAGGAGCTAGTGGCAGCAAAATCATGAATAATCTCCATGTGTATAATGTTTTCCAGAAGCATCTCGGAGACTGATTTTTCTAGAGAGAAACTTTATAAACACTGAAGGATAATTAGCTCTTAATGTCATTTTCGGTTTTTCTGACACTTTAACCAAAACTAGTAAAACAAGATGAGTGGTGGCAGGGTAAAAAGACAATTATCTCAGTAACAAAACTAGGCACATCAGATTCATAATAATGTTGAGTCTTCTGCATTTTCTGCATATGTGCTGTTAGTCACCAGACTGAAATGCTTGAATGCAGCAAGTTGAACGCTACTCACTGTGTGCCTCAGGTTTAGGACATATAATGATTTTCCTTCTGGGCTTAAGACATGGGGCATTGGGGTATTTTATTGCCTTGGAAATGGAAAGTTAATAACTATGTTAACCAGTTAGATACTGAGTGCTTCAATCAGATCATTAAACACAAACCTTAATGAGTTTCTTGGGCAAAAACTAGAAGAAAACAGAGACACAGGAGACAGACCCATAAAAACACCTCCTGTCTCTGCTAATATACAGGCATATGATGTAATTATTCATCCATTTCAAGTGAAGCAACAGCCCTTAAAATATCTGGCGGTTGCTCCATGACTCAATGTGCGTGTCAACATTTCTATTATATTGAAGGAAAGAGAAATGAAGTCAGCAAATTCGGTTAAGAGCCCTGTTGCTTTCTGCCAACTTATTCAATATGGAAATAAATATCCAGTTATTTGATACATTTCCTCCATGTTGCCTTATGGATTCGGTTCATCTTTGTTATGTTTTCTTAATAGGTTTTCTAGTATCCTTCAGTATTTCTGTAAATCAGAATTCATGATCTAATACCACTTTGGAAAAAGACTGGAGGACTCTTGGTGAACGTCATTCCTCTTTCGCTCTAAGAGCCATCAGAATGCTTTTCTACTCCTTTGAAGTTCCCCCAAATCAAGCCCCCACAGAAGTTCACTGATTCCTGATAGGATGGGACAGTGCTGCAAGGCATGAGAAACAATGGACTATGGCCTGGCTTGGGTCACAGCACAAATCTTCACCAGCTCTGGGATTTTGCAGAAATTCTAATACTTTTTTCCCAGCTAACCTCCACCTCTGGCCAGGTACTATACTAAGCACTTTATACCCTCCAGCTTGTCTAATGCACTGAAAACTCTCTATGGACAGTGTAATTTCCCCCAGTTTTTCAGACAAGAAGTCTGGGAGTGAGAGAAGATGGTGACTGGCTCCAATTCCTACAGGGAGGAAGTAGCAGTTATCAGCGGAGTATGGAACTGGCTCGTGACTACCACACACACTGCTCTGGGCATTTCACCTCGAAAGTGTAGAGGAGCACTGTCCGTGTTTATCTCATAAGGAGGCTGGGAGAAACCAATGGTAAACACATAATATGTGAAACACTTTGAAAACTAAAAAGTGCTACGCAAATGCACAGTGTTTGTGTAGTTCTGAAATCTTTGGGCTTCAAATTACAGAACATCCATCTGAAACTGGATTAAGCAAAAGTATGTACTGGTTCATGTAACTGGCAAGTGCAAGGCAAGCAGAGCTGGACTCAGGGATGGGGGATGTTTCAAGGGGGTGTCAGGGTTTTCTTTTCGCATCTCTTGGTTCCCCTTTCTCCTACTTTGGCTGCATCACCATGCAGGCTCTTCCTCATGGTGGCAAGGCACGAAACCTATTCTCACAGCTGGGAAAGGAGGATGCTCTCTTGGGTGCCATTGCATAGATTCCAGGATTGTGGCTCATTATGTTGCATGGCCATCCTTGAACCAATCACTGGGATCAGGGGGTGGAGTGATGTACTGACAGATTTCAGTCTGCGTCGTTTGCCCACCTCAAGATCCTAGTGCAAAGTCAACTTCCCACATACCACCTGGATTGGGAATGGTGGTAGTGGTGGGCTGAGGATG
>RCUC01132132.1:0-24389 GCA_003697995.1 Taxidea taxus jeffersonii | reverse complement strand
GACAGCCCAGACAAAGATAAAAGCTACTCACACACTTATCTGCCATCTCTGAAGTAGCCCAGGAGGGGGAAAAATCACAAAAGATCAATGTTGATTTCTTTTCCTCCTCAACATTCCCTTTCTTTCTGATTTTTCTCTATCTTACTTCTTCAATATCATATGAGGCTCACCTCTATTCTGCCATGTGTATCTTCCCCGCCCGCCCCGCCCACCTTTTTCAAAGATTTTTAGTCATCTCTCTACCCCGTGTGGGGCTTGAACTCACAACCCCAGGATTGAGAGCGATGCACTCCAAGGGCTGAGCCAGCCAGGTGCCCCTGTTACTGCTTTCTGGTAGGTCTCTCTTGCTGTTGTAACTTCATTGAGATAGAACTCATATACTGTGCGCTTAAAGTGTGATGCACAATCCAGGGATTTTCAGTCTGTTCACAGAGTTGTGCAACTGTCACCATAATTTTAGTACATTTTCATCATTCCTGGGGTAAACTTCATATCTGTTAGGAGTCACTTCTTGTTTCCCCTCAAACCCAACACACACACACGCACACATATGTATTTTGGGCAACCACTAATGTACTTTCCATCTGTTAAGATTTGCCTTGTCTGGGGGCGCCTGGATGGCTCAGTGGGTTAAAGCCTCTGCTTTCAGCTCAGGTCATGATCCCAGGGTCCTGGGATCGGGCCCCACATCGGACTCTCTGCTCTGTGGAGAGCCTGCTTCCTCCTCTCTCCCTGCCTGCCTCTTTGCCTACTTGTAATCTCTGTCTGTCAAATAAATAAATAAAATCTTAAAAAAAAAAAAGATTTACCTTGTCTGGGCATTTCATACAAATGTCACACCTGGGGTTTGCCTTTAGTTTTTGGGTTTTTTTTTGTTGTTTTTTTGAAGATGGGTGGATGATCACTGAAGAGTACTACAGAGGGGTGTTTGGGAACATCAGAAGTTGAGAAGCTCTTCTGGGGAGGTAAGGGTGACAGAAAGAAAAAGCAGAAGAGGGAAATAACTTGCTTCTGTTTTATTTTTTATTACTCTCTTTCTGCTTTGAAGGTCACCCCAAATGTAGGCAGGATACAAATCTTAAGTAAACGAAAGTGGGAAATTTCTAAATCAATTAAAAAGTTTATAATTTTTTAAAAGATTTTATGTATTCAACAGAGAGACAGGGTGAGAGAAGCAGGGGGAGTGGGAGAAGGAGAAGAGAAACAGGTTTCCTGCTGAGCAGGGAGCCCATGCAGGGCTTGATCCCAGGACTCTGGTATCATGACCGGAGTGGAAGGCAGACACTTAACGACTGAGCCACCAGGCACCCCAACTTGAAAAGATTTAAAGTCACCAACTAAATTGCTTTTATTTCTGTGGACGATTTCTCTACCTGCTTTTACATGTTTATGCCTTCTGTTTGCCAACACTGTGTGCAAAGGGACTGATCATGCAGTGAAGCCAGAAAACCTGGGTTCTTCCTATTAGCGGCTGGACCTAGCTACTCTCCTGGTTTTCTCCTCTGTAAAGTGAGGGGGTTAAAGTATAGAGGATTATTCCATTCTCCTCTCCAGCAACATCTCCTGGGCTGCAGGCTCTCACTCCCGTTAACATCCCTATTTTATTTTTAGATGCCATTCTAGACTTTTCCCTTCATTCCTGGAACATTTACAAAGAAACTTCACACGTGTCATCAGGGCAGCCTCATAACTAGGAAGGACGAAAAGGGACCTTCGAGGACTTCAAGTCCTATCCCCTTCACAGTGAGATGAGGGAACAAGCCTACAAATAGGATGTGCCTTGGTCAAGGCCACACAGCAAGTGAGTGCCAGAGCTGCGGCCAGTTCTGGGTTTCCCGATGTCTTCGCTTACACTTGAGGAAGTCAAAGCCCCCAGAAGCCCAGGGACTTCCGTGAAGAAAAGGATCTGTCTGACGGGGTTGGCTCCTTGGAGATCATCTATTGAATCCAATCCCTCTTTTTTTTTTTTTTAAAGATTTTATTTGTCAGAGAGAGAGCGGGAGCGAGCACAGGCAGAGGCAGAGGGAGAAGCAGGCTCCCTGCCGAGCAAGGAGCCCGATGTGGGACTCGATCCCAGGACGCTGGGATCATGACCTGAGCCGAAGGCAGCTGCTTAACCAACTGGGCCACCCAGGCGTCCCCCAATCCCTCTTTTTTTTTTTTTTAAAGATTTTATTTATTTATTTGACAGACAGATCACAAGTAGGCAGAGAGGCAGGCAGAGAGAGAGGAGGAAGCAGGCTCCCTGCTGAGCAGAGAGCACAATGCATGGATTGACCCCAGGACCCTGGGACCATGACCCGAGCCGAAGGCAGCGGCTTTAACCCACGGAGCCACCCAGGCGCCCCCCCAATCCCTCTTTTAAGAGCGACTTAGGCGAGATGCCGGCCCTGGGCCGAGGTTTCTCGGAATTTCCTGGCCCCTGGATCCAGGTCCGGGCTGGCACCGCCGCGTGAATGAATAACCGGGGACCCTGCAGGGTCCCGGGGGCTGAAGGTCACCCCAAATGAAGGTCACCCGAATACCCGGAGAAGGGCGCCTGTGTCCCGGCCTCTGAGGGTTCCTCCCCAGGCTGGAGCTCCGGAACCCGGCCCCGGACTGCAAACCGTTGGGGGCGTGGCGAGAGCCCGGTTGGGGGCGTGGCCCGGCAGTGGCGAGCCAATCCCAAGACGCGCCGTGATAGAGGAGGGACGTTCTCTTCCACACCCCGCCCATTTTCTCTCCGCCCCGGTAAAGCCCCGCGGTGACCTAGGCAACCGCCCCAGCGTACCGCCCACCTGCTAAATTTGCGACGCCCCGCCCCTCTTGGCTCAAATTTTCGGAAAGCGAAGTCCTTTAAGGGGCAGAAAGGACGGAGATTTTGATTGGTTGGCTGAATAAATGACCCCGGCGCTGGGGGAAGGGGAATCTCGTCCAGGTGGGACAAGGTGAGCCCGGGACGCACACTTTGCTGAAGCTGAGCAGAGAAGGGGCTTTGGTGAGCTGAAAATTCAGGGTTTCCAATTCAAAGTAGCTGCCCTCCTAGGTGGGGGTGAAGGTAGTGGGCGTCCAAGAACCCCTGGGTCCCACGACCTGATATTGTCAGTCATACTTCTTAGTTGTAGTATTGCGAGGAATACAGGCATTTCAATTTTACATTAAAAAAATTAAGTTTGGGGCGCCTGGGTGGCCCAGTGGGTTAAAGCCTCTGCCTTCGGCTCAGGTCATGGTCTCAGGGTCCTGGGATCGAGCCCCGCATCGGGCTCTCTGCTCAGCGGGGAGCCTGCTTCCTCCTCTCTCTCTGCTTGACTCTGCCTATCTGTGATCTCTGTCTGTCAAATGGATAAATAAAATCTTTAAAAAAAGGTAAAATAAAGTTTACATTTGACATTTTTGAAGCCGCTGTGATAAACACTTTTCTTAGTTCTTGGGCTCAGTGAACAAAACAGATTTCTGCCTTCTTGTAGTTTCTATTCTCAGACAAGGGAGATAATACATTATGTAGAAGATGGGACAAGGCTATGGGGGAAAAGTACAGCACAGTACAGAAAAATACAGTACAGTACAGTAGACCCCTCCATAGAGGTGTGTGTCTATTGAGCGTGTGTGTGAGAATATGTTCCAAGACCCCCAGTGGATGCCTGAAACCCCAGATAGTATTGAAGCTTACATATACTGTGTTTTTTCCTATACATACATACATACCTATGATAAAGTTTAATTTATAAATTAGGCATAGTAAGAGATTAACAACAACAATAATAAAAAGAGCAATTATAACAATATACTGTAGTAAAAGTTATGTGAATGTGGTCTCTCTCTCTGTCTCAAATATCTTAGTGTCCTGTCTTCACCCTTCTTCTTGTGATAATGTGAGATGATCAAGAGCTTACACGATGAGAGGAAGCAAGGTGAATGAGGTGGGCATTGCAATGTAGGCTACTACTGACCTTCAGAAGAATTCTCTGTTTCCAAACTGTGGTTGACCCAGTGTAACAGAAACTGCGGAAAGTGAAACCATGGCTAAGGGGGCACTAAGGTAGAGCAAGGTCAAGGGAGCAGGTTTGGCCAGATTACACACAAGTAAGAAAGTGAGAATTGAAGGAGGGAAGATGGGCTTTACAGGGCTGTCTGGCGGAAGAGCATGCCAGGTGGAAGGAACAGCTGGCTGGTGTTACTGAAGAACAGCAAGGAGAAGAGTGTGTGTGTGGCGGGGGGGAGCATTGTGAGTGATGGGAGAGTGCTCAGGCGACTGGGGGAGAGAGAGAGAGTGCAGATTTTGTCTGGTTTTTGTATGCTTGACTTTTACTCTAAAATAGGGAGCCATTGCAGTGTTTTGAGCAGAAGGGTGAATCATCTGACATATTTTTAAATAACCATTCTGGCTCCTGTGTTGTGAACTACCCAGAGGGACAAGGACAGAAGCAGCCACACCTGCTAGAAGGTTATTGCAATAATGCATGCCACAGCGTGTAGGGGATGATGGTAGCTTGTACTAGAGTGGTGGTGATGCAAGTGGTGAAAGATGGTCAGATTCTGGATATATTTTGAAGGTAGAGCCCCCAGGATTTCTCAAAAGGTTGGAAATGGGTTATGAGATAAAGACACGAATTAAGACTCACTCTGAGGTTTTTAACCTGAGCAACTAAAAGAGGAATTTCCATCAGCTGAGGTAGGAAGGCTGGGATAGAGCAGCCTTGGGGTCTTGGGAAAAGAAATGTTTACGATATTTACTAGGAGAGGGTGCCTGGGTGGCTCAGTGGGTTAAGCCTCTGCCTTTGGCTCAGGTCATGATCTCAGGGTTCTGGGATCCAGTCCCGCATCAGGCTCTCTGCTCAGCAGGGAGCCTGCTTCCCTCTCTCTCTCTCTCTCTCTGCCTACTTGCAATCTCTCTCTGTCAAATAAATAAATACAATCTTTAAAAAAATATTTACTAGGAGAGTCTTTTTTTTAAATATTATTTATTTATTTGACAGAGAGAGATCGCAAGTAGGCAGAGAGGCAGGCAGAGAGAGAAGCAGACTCCCCGCTGAGCAGAGAGCCTGATTCGGGGCTCAATCCCAGGACCCTGGGATCATGACCCGAGCCGAAGGCAGAGGCTTTAACCCACTGAGCCACCCAGGCATCCCTAAAAAATATTTTAAGTAATCTCTACACCCAGCGTGGGGCTCAAACTCAGAACTCTGGGATCAAGGTTTGCATGCTCTGCCTACTGTGCCAGCCAGGTGCCCCACAAGGAGAGTGTTTCTTTCTTTCTTTTTTTTTTTTAAGATTTTATTTATTTATTTGACAGAGAGACAGAGACATCGAGAGAGGGAATACAAGGAGGGGGAGTGGGAGAGGGAGAAATAGGCCTCCGGCTGAGCAGGAAGCCCTAGGCAACTCTATCCCAGGACCCTGGGATCATGACCTGAGCTGAAGGCAGCCACCCAGGCGCCCCAAGGAGAATGTTTCAATCAGAGAAGCACGGATGTGACCAGATTACAGAACAGGGTTTGGTAACTTAGTCAAGGGTCAGAAAGGCTTCCTTTCACCTCTGTAAGGGGCGAGAGTTACCCCATTGAGTCTCTAGTGAGTGACAGGGTCCTATTAGAATCACTGGGAAAATCTTTTCAGTCGAAGCCTTGGAGAGGGACTCCTGGATGACTCAAGCTGCTTAAGTGTCCAACTCTTGATTTCTGCCCAGGTCATGATCTCAGGGTGGTGAGATCGAGCTCCGTGCCAGGCTCTGCGCAGAGTCCGGAGCCTGCTTAAGATTTTCTCTCTCCGGAAAAAATGAAACTAGAAGAAACCAGAGAAGGAGACAAACCAGAAGAGACTCTTTTTTTTTTTTTTTTCAGAAGAGACTCTTAATCTCAGGAAACAAACTGAGGGTTGCTGGAGTGGAGGGGGGTAGAAGGAATGAGGTGGCTGGGTGAGGGACATTGGGGAGGGTGTGTGCTATGGTGAGCGCTGTGCACTGTGTAAGTCTGAGGATTCACAGACCTGTACCCCGGAAACAAACAACACATTATATGTTAATAAAGAACATAACAATAAAAAATAAAACAAAATAAAAATTTTAAAAAAAGATTCTCTCCTTCTCCTCTATTCCTCCCCCCCTTTACCTTCCTCCCCTGCTTTTGCACGTGCTCTCAAAATAAATAAATGAATACATAAACCCACTGAGCCGATCTTTACTCCCCCAACTCCTGTTTACTGGTGGGGGCTGGAAGGGGTGGTGGGAGCTGTGGCTGCCACAGCGCGTCCAGTCCATCAGTGAACACTGTGGATGACAAAGAGGAAGGGAAGGGTATCTACCCTCCAGGAAAGTGCTCACCTTGTGGAACAGCTATTTTCCCCAAGCTGGAAACCAGCCGTCAAGTGACAGGACTGGAGAGAAGGATCCTGTTCAGCCTCTAGACTTTTATTCTTTTAGTCACATTTTTATTTGCAGGGAAGGAATTTTTTTTTTAAGATTTTATTTATTCATTTGAGAGAGAGAGAACATGAGCAGGGGAGAGAGGCAGAGGTAGAGGGGAAAGCAGGCTCCCCGCTGAGCAAGGAGCCTGATGTGGGGCTCGGTCCCAGGACCCCCAGATCATGACCTGAGCCGAAGGCAGACGCTTACCCATCTGAGCCACCCAGGCACCCTGGGAAGGAACTTTTTAAACAGCTTTAAGTACACAAAGAGAACTATAGAAGAGATGAGAGCCAATAACAGATAAACATTTATGTATTTATTTATTTATTTATTTGAAGCTTAAAAGCAGAGAATTGTTTCTGGTGAATAGCGCAGGGTATTCACACTGATCTGCTTACTGAAAACAATGAAAATGCAGACTAAAAGATATAATAATAAATTCTTTTTAGACATGAATATATACTAGTTATTATTAGTTTCAGGGAGAGAATTTAGTGGTCGGGGTGCCTGAGGGACTCAGTCAATTGGAGGTCTGCCTTCTGCTGGGGTCATGATCCCGGGGTCCTGGGATTGAACCCCACATCGGACTCCCTGCTCAGGGGAGAGTCTGCTTCTCCCTCTCCCTCTGCCCCCCACCCTGCTCACGTGTGTGCACTCTCTCTCTCTCTCTCAAATAAGTAAACAGAAAAAAAAATCTTAAAAAAAAGAACTTAATGATTCATCAGTTGCATACAACACCCAGTGCTCGTTGCTTCAAGTACCTTCCTTAACACCCATCACCCAGTTACTCCCTCCCCACACCCACCCTCCCTCCAGCAACCCTCAGTTAGTTTCCTAGAGTGAAGAGTCTCTGTTGTCTTCTGATTTTATTTTTCCTTCCCTTCCCCTGTGTTCATCTGTTTTGTTTGTTTCTTAAATTCCAAATAAAATAAACTAATTAAAAGTACGGAAGAACAGGGAGGTCTGTGTGGCTCAGTCTGTTAAGCCTCTGCCTTTGGCTCAGGTCAGGATCTCAGGGTCCTGGGATGGAGCTCCAGGTCAGGTTCCCTGCTCAGTGGGGAGCCTGCTGCTCCCTCTTCCTCTGCATCTCCCCCATGCTTATATTCTCTCTCTGTCAAATAAGTAAATAAAATCCTTTTTTGAAAGTACTGAAGGGGACGGCTGGGTGGCTCAGTTGGTTGGGCGGCTGCCTTCGGCTCAGGTCATGATCCCAGCATCCTGGGATCGAGTCCCACATCGGGCTCCTTGCTCGGCGGGGAGCCTGCTTCTCCCTCTGCCTCTGCCTGTGCTCTCTCTCTCTCTCTCTCTAACAAATAAAAAAAAAATTAAAAAAAAAAAAAAGAAAGTACTGAAGAACAAAGAGGAACTACCAGTCTAAAATCTAGATGAAAATGGGAGTCCAGAGAGGAACCTGAGTACTGAGACTCCCCTTCACCCTGAAAACATTTGCTAAACTAGGTCAACTAGAGCAGGCATTTCAGAATAGAAATCCAATCCTGTCCTAGTGATTAGGAAGAGATCCCCCCTGCTGGATTCAAAAATGAGTCAACCAAGAGTAACCTAACCCAGGCGCTTTGCCCTAGGGGATTACAAATACACCTAGGTGCTGAGCAGAAGAGAAGAAAGAAACTATTTCTGAGTTGTGATGAAAAGCCAGGCCCGGAGTGGATATGTAGCTTCAAATTACATCATTCGTGTGGTCAAAAAAGAGAAAAATACCCCAGCTGTATATTTAAAGTGACTGCAGATCAGCAGTGTTCAGGTAACTGGTAGAAGCAAATTCCTTCAAATAAGTTTTCGAAGAGAATATACAGTCAGTAATATCCCAGCGCACAGAGAAATGACAGAAAGCAGAAGCCAACATTTGTAAATATTTCATATACTGGAATTATTAAACCAAGATTATAATCTCTGATTATTGTCATGTTTGTTTGTTTATGTTTATTTAAGTAATCTCTACACCCAATGTGGGACTTGAACTCACAACCCCAAGATCAAGAGCCACATGCTCTACTGACTGAGCCAGTCAGGTGCCCCTGAATATTAAGTTTAAAAAAAATAAGACAGAAACTTGAAAAATAATTGCAAGAAGCAGGAAACACCACCACTACCACTACCAAATGACCTAACATTTGAACAAAGCCAAATAGAATACAAATATAATACAAATAGCTAAATATAGTAGCCAAAATTAAAAACTCAATAGAAGGGAACTTCCTTTCTTTTTTAAGATTTTATTTATTTATTTGTGAGAGAGAGAATGAAAGAGAGCGAGGCTGATGGGGGAGGGTCAGAGGGAGAAGCAGACTCCTCACTGAGCAGGGAGCTCAGTGCAGGACTCGATCCCAGGACTCCAGGATCATGACCTGAGCTGAAAGCAGTTGCCTAGCCAACTGAGCCACTCAGGCGCCCAGAAGGGAACTTCCTCATCTCGCAAAATATGTGTAGAAAAAAATTTACAGGGGCGCCTGTTTCGCTCAGTCATTTAAGCATTTGACTCTTGATCTCTGCTCAGGTCATGATCTCAGGGTTATGAGATCATGCCCAGTGCCAGTTGGCTTAAGATTTTCCCTCTCCCTCTCCCTCGGCCTCTCCCCGTTCCTTTTCAGACACACTCTCTCTATCTCTTTCTCTAAAAAAATAATTAATTTTTTGGGCTCTCTGCCCAGCAGGGAGCCTGCTTCCCCTCTTCTCTCTCTGCTTGCCTCTCTGCCTACTTGTGATCTCTGTCTATCAAATAAATAAATAAAATCTTTTTAAACAATAATTAATTTTTTGAAAAAAGATCTACTGCCAAAATCATACGTGAAGGTGAAATATTGTATACTTTCACTCTAAGGTTGTGAACAAGCCAAATAAACCACATTTATTTGACATAGTCCTGGAGGTACTGGCCAGTGCAATATGTCAAGAAAAAGGAAAGGCAGGGGCGCCTGGGTGGCTCAGCAAGTTAAAGCCTCTGCCTTCGGCCGGGGTCATGATCCCAGGGTCCTGGGATCGAGCCCCGCATCGGGCTCTCTGCTCGGAGGGGAGCCTGCTTCCTCCTCTCTCTCTGCCTGCCTCTCTGCCTACTTGTGATCTCTGTCTGTCAAATAAATAAATAAAACCTTTAAAAAAAAAAGAAAAAGGAAAAGGAAAGGCATAAGTATCAGAAGAGAAGAAGTAAATTGTCTCCATTTGCAGGTGACCTTAACAAGGAAACTTGTGAAACAGCTACTAGAGCTGATAAATGAATTTAGCTCTGTCTAGGAAACAAGATCAAAATACAAAAATCAGTTTTCACTTTTTAAGTTGTAATTTTTGTATAATTAACAACACTTGGAAAATAAAATTAAAAGAATTTCCCTTCTCACCCCTCTTACACAAGAAAATAATGGAAGTTCTAACTCATGCAATAGGGCAAGAAAATAAAACAAAGGGCTTGCAGATTGTAATGGAAGAAATGAAAGGTCCCCTACTTGCAAATAACATGATCGTTATCTAAGGATTATCTGATCGTAAATACTGAGGATTCTACCAACAAATTCCTAGATCTAATCAGTGAATTCAGCAAGGTCTCAGAATACAACATTAAAAAAAATTAATTGTGGGACACCTGGGTAGTTCAATCAGTTAAGCATCTTAGGTCAAGATCCCAGGGTCTTGGGATCAAGCCCCTCATCAGGCTCCTTGCTCAGCAGGAAGCCTTCTTCCCCCTTTCCTACTCCCCCTGCTTGTGTTCCCTCTCTCTCTCTCTCTGTCAAATAAATAAGATCTTTTAAAAAAATAAAATTTTGGTCATATATAACAAAAATTTGCCTTTTAATCTATTTTTAAATGTACAATTCAGTGACATTAATTGCATTCACAATGTTGTGCAACCATCACCACTATCTATTTCAAAAAACGTTTTCATCACTCCAGACAGAAACCCTGTAACCATTGAGCAATAACTGCTCATTTCTCTCTCCTCTCAGCACCTAGTAACTCCTAATCTACTTTCCATCTCTGTGAATTGGCCTATTCTAAATACCTCATGTAATCGGAATCACACAACATCTGTTCTCTAGCATCTGACTTATTTCACCTAGCATAATGTTTTCCAGGTTTACCTGTGTTGTAGTATGTATTAGAACTTCATTCCTTTATATGGCTGAAAACTATTCCATTGAGTGTGTACACCACATTTTGTTTATTCATTTATCTGTTGATGGAACATTTTTTTTTCCCACCTTTGGGCTACTGTGAGTAATGGTGCCATGAACATTGGCATGCAAGTATCTGCTTGAATCCTTACGTTCAGGTTGTTTGGAAGGAAGAAATAGTTGAATCCTATGGTAACTCTATGTTTATCCTTTTAAGGAACTACCAGACTGTTTTCCATAGCTGAAAGTAGGGTAAAATCTCCAAATGATATTACCATAAAACCGTCTATTTCTCCCTTCAGTTTCATCAATGTTTACTTCATATGTTTAGAGGCTCTTTTGTTAGACGTGTATATGTTTATAATTATCATGTCTTCTCGTATTGAATGTCCTTCTTTGTCTCTTGTAATTTTTAAAAAAGATTTTATTTATTTGACAGAGAGAGATACAGTGAGAGAGGGGACACAAGCAGTGGGAGAGGGCAGAGGGAGAAGCAGGCTCCCCACCGAGCAGGGAGTCCAATGTGGGGCTCTATCCTGGGATTCCAGGACTATGACCTGAGCTGAAGGCAAATGCTTAATGACTGAGCCACCCAGGCACCCTTCTTGTTATCTTTTTTTGAAAAAGATTTTATTTATTTATTTGACAGAGAGAGAGAGAGACAGAGCACAAGCAAGGGGAGCAGCAGGCAGAGGGAGAGGGACAAGCAGACTCTGTGTTGAGTGCAGGGCCTGACATGGGGCTCCATCTCAGGACTTGAGATCAGGTCCTGAGCTGAAATCAAGTCTGACACACGGGGGCAGCTGGGTGGTGCCGTTGGTTAAAGCCTCTGACTCTTGGTTTCAACTCAGGTTGAGATCTTAGGGTTGTGTGATTGAGCCCCACCTCAGTTCTGAGCTCAGCAAGGAGTCTGCTTGGGATTCTCTCCCTCTTCCTCTGCCCTACCCTCCTCCCCATTCTCCCTCTGCAAAAATAAATAAATACACCTTTTTTTTAACTTAAAAAAAGGGAGAGAGAGAGAGAGAGAGAGAGCAGAGCAAGTGAGAGAAAATGTGAATGGGGACAAAAGGGAGAGGGAGAAGCAGGCTCCCCACTGAGCAGGGAGCCAGATTTGGAGCTTGATCCCAAGACCCTGGGACTATGACCCCAGCCGAAGGCAGATGCTTAACTGACTGAGCCATTACAGTGCCCCTAAATAAATCTTTAAAAAAATACTATAAAAAAAAAAGAATCAGAGGCTCAACTGACTGAGCCACTCAGGCACCCCTCAACCTCTTTATGTTCTTATATCTAAAGTGGCTCTCTTGGGGCACCTGGATGCCTCAGTGGGTTAAGTGTCTGCCTTCTCTGCTTAGGTCATGATCCCAGGACCTGGTGTTGGGCTCCCTGCTCAGCAGGGAGTCTGTTTCTCCCTCTGCCTCCCCTTCTCCCTCTGCCCCCCAACTAATGCTCTCGCTCTTTCTCAAATGAATAAATAAAATTTTTTAGAAAGGTGGATCTCTTGTAGACAGCATACAGATAGATCCTTTGTTTTCGTTGTTGTTGTTGCTGTTAAATACTTTATTTTATTTTTATTTTTTAAAGATTTTATTTATTTATTTGACAGAGAGAGATCACAAGTAGGCAGAGAGAGAGAGGAGGAAGCAGGCTCCCCGCCAAGCAGAGAGCCTGATGCGGGACTCGATCCCAGGACCCTGAGATCATGACCTGAGCCAAAGGCAAAGGCTTAACCCACTGAGCCACCCAGGCACCCAAAGATTTTATTTTTAAGTAATCTCTACACTCATTGTGTCTTATATGTTTTTTGTTCTTCCTTTACCATTTTTTTTATTCAGTTGATTTTTTATAGTGTGGTATAGTGTTACCATAGGGTTACAATTATCATTTTATTTTGTTCTTTTTAAAGATTTTATTTATTTATTTGACAGAGAGAGACACAGTGAGAGAGGGAACACAAGCAAGGGGGGGTGGGAGAGGGAGAAGCAGGCTTCCCGCAGAGCAGGGAGCCCGATGTGGGGCTCGATCCCAGGACCCTGGGATCATGACCTGAGCCGAAGGCAGATGCTTAACGCCTGAGCCACCCAGGTGCCCCACAATTATCATTTTAAACTTGTAAAAATCTCGTTTGAAAAATACCAACTTAGTTTCAATACTATACAAACATTTTCCTCCCACATATCTCTGTTGCTGCTTTTTATACTGTTTTTGTCACAGTTTACATCTTTATACATTATATACCCATCAAAATAGTTCTATAATTATTGTTTTATGCATTTTCCTTTTAGATCATATAAGAAGAAGAGAAAAGTTACCAACCAAACCAAAAATACAACAATACTGGCTTTTATATTTATCTATGAAATTACTTTTACTAGTATTAAATTTTAATTTTTTTCTTATGATTTTGAGTCATAGTGTTCTTTCATTACAGTGTGAAGAACTCCCTTTAGCATTTCTTTCTTTTTCTTTTTTTAAAATTTTATTTTATTTATTTATTTGACAGAGAGAGACAGTGAGAGAGGGAACACAAGCAGGGGGAGCAGGAGAGAGAGAACCAGGCTTCCTGCAGAGCAGGGAGCCCAATGTGTGGCTCGATCCCAGGACCCTGGGATCATGACCTGAGTTGAAGGCAGATGCTTAATGACTGAGCTGCCCAGATGCCCCTCCCTTTAGCATTTCTTACAGGGCATGTCTACTAAAAATGAGCTCCTTCAGCTTTCATTTATCTAGAAATGCCTTAATTTCTCCTTCATTCTTGAAGGATAATTTTTCCAGGTATGGAATTTTTGGTTGACAGTTTATTCTGTGACAGAATTGAAGGAAGGAGTAGACAATTCAACAATAATAGTCGGAGTCTTCAATACCCCATTATCAATAATAGGTAGAGGTACTAGACAGAAGATTAACAAGGAAATAGACAATCTGAACAGCACCATCAACCAACTAGACAGAACTTTGTAGAACCCTCCATACAACAGCAGAATACACGTTTTTATCAAGTGCGTATGGAATGTTGTCCAAGAGAGAACATACATTAAGTCATACAGTACATCTCAAGACACCTGAGTGACTCAGTCGGTTGAGGGTCCAACTCTTCCACTGCGGATCAGGTCATGATCTCAGTGTCCTGGGATTGAATCCTGCATCAGGCTCCACGCTCACCTGGGAGTCTGATCCAGGATTCTCTCCCTCTTCTTCTGCCCCTCCCCCTGCTCATGTTCTCTCTCTCTCAAAGAAATAAATATTATTAAATTTAAATAATAAATTTAAATATTTAAATTTTAAATACTTTTCTCTTTGAGAGAGAGAGTACGACTGGGGTGAGGGGCAGAGGAAGAAGCAGACTCCCTGCTAAGCAGGAAGCCTGACATGGGCCTCAATCCTGGGACTCTGGAATCATGACCTGGCCTGAAGGTGGACGCTTAATTGACTGAGCCACCCTCAGGGGGACTGAGCACCCCTAAAATAAGTAAATCTTTTTTTCAAAAAAGTCTCAGTAAATTTTAAAAACTTATTTATATATTTATTTTTAGTGGCAGTAAATTTAAAAAGATTGAACCAATTTTTCTGAGGCATAATAGTTGTAGACCATTATATTAGTTTCAGTGTACAATGTAATGATTTGGTGTTTGTATACACTGTGAAATGAATCACACAACTTTGACAAAAATAGAATGATACTAGAAATCGGTAACAGGAGAAAATTTAAGAAATTCACAAATACGTGGAAATTAAGGAACATATTCTTACATAGCCAATGGATCAAAGAGTAAATTACAATGAAAATTAGAAGACATTATGCAGTGAACGAAGATGAAAACGTTACACACAAAATATATAAGATGCATCTAACACAGTGCTTAGAGGGAAATTTCCAGATGGAAGTGCCTACATTACATCCAATTTATCTTCTTTTGTTAGTCATGATTTTAGTATCATATCTAAAAACTCTACCGTTAATCTCAAGGCCATGAAAGATTTACCACTTTATTTTCTTCTAGGAGTTTCGCTTTAGCTCTTTTATTTAGGTCATTGATTCATTATGAGTTAATTTTTATATGTGATATAGGTATGGGTCCAGCTTTATGCTTTTGCGTGTGGATATCCGGTTGCCCTAACAACATTTCCTTCCACATTAAGTGGTTTGGCACCCTTACAAAAATCAAATGATCACAGATGTATGGCTTTGTTTCTGGACTCTTCTTTCTTTCTTTCTTTCTTTTTTAACATATATTTTTTAAAGATTTTATTTATTTATTAGTTAGAGAGAGAGAGAGCGAGCACAGGCAGACAGAGAGGCAGGCAGAGGCAGAGGGAGAAGCAGGCTCCCTGCTGAGCAAGAAGCCCGATGTGGGACTCGATCCCAGGACACTGGGATCATGACCTGAGCCGAAGGCAGCCGCTTAACCAACTGAGCCACCCAGGCGTCCCTGGACTCTTATTTCTATCCCATTGATCTATTTGTCTATTTCTATGCAAGTACCATACTGTTCTTGATTACTGTAGCATTGCAATGAGTTCTAAAATTGGGAGGTATGAATTCTCCAACTTTGTTCTCCTTTTTCAAAATTGTTTTGGCTTTCCAGGACCCCTTGCAATTCCATATAAATTAAGGACTGGCTCTTTCATTTTTACAAAAAAATGGCCGTTGGCATTTTATAGAGATTGCACAAATATGTAGTTCACTTTGGGTATCATTGCCATCTTAACAATATTAAGTCTTTCAATCCATAAACAAAGGGTGTCTTTCCACTAATTTGGGTCTTCTTTAATTTCTTTCAATAATGTTTTGCAATTTTTAGCATACAGGTCTTTCATCTCCTTGCTTAAATTTATTCCTAGGTATTTTATTCCTTTTAATGCTACTGTAAATGCTTCCTTTTAGATTGTTCATAGTTGATATGTAGAAACACAGCTAAATTTTTTGGCGTTAATCTTGTACTCTGCAACTTTGCTGAATTTGTTTATTAGCTCTAGTGCTTTTTGGTGGAATCTTTTGGATTTATTATCCATGTATAGGATCATGTCATCTGTGAATAGACATAATTCTACTTCTTTTCCAACTTGTATGCTTTTTATTTCTTTTCCTTGCCTAATTCCTCTGTCTAGAATTTCTAATAACAGTGGTGAAAGTGAGCATCCCTGTCTTGTCCTTTATCTTAGAGGGGAAACTTTCAGAGTTTCACCACCATGTTACCTGTGGGTTTTTCATAACTGCACTTTATGATTTTGAAAAGGATCCCTTCTATTCCTAGTGTACTGAATTTATCTTTTTTATCTGAATTCCTAGTGTACTGTTTTTATCTCAAAAAGTGTTGAACTTTGTCATATTGATTTGACAATCATTTGTCAAATGACATCATTTGTCAATTGATGTCATATCTGTCATAACATCAATTGAGAAGATCACGTATTTTTCCCCCTTATGCTATTAGTGTGCTGTATTACACTGATTAATTTTTGTGTGTTAAACCATATTTGCATTTAAGGGATAAATCCTAATTGGTCATGGTGTTTAATCCATTCTTCTATCTATCTATCATTTTATTTTTAAGTAATCTCTACCCAACGTGGGGCTTGAACTCACATGGACTGAGCCAGTCAGGCTCCCCATTCCTTTTTTTTTTTTAAGAGAGAGCGAGAGCGAGAGCGAGAGAGAGCAAGTGGGTGAGGGGAGGGGTTGAGGGAGAGGGAGAGAGAATATTATTTTTTTAAAGATTTTTAAAAAAGATTTTATTTATGTATTCGTCACACAGAGAGAGATCACAAGTAGGCAGAGAGAGAGGGGGAAGCAGGCTCCCCACTGAGCAGAGAGCCCGATGCGGGGCTCGATCCCAGGACCCTGAGATCATGACCTGAGCCGAAGGCAGAGGCTTTAACCCACTGAGCCACCCAGGCGCCCCAAGCTATGCCTTTTTAAGTTCTGCTCTTTTCATCAAGGAATGATGTGGTGGGCATCAGCTTTTTTTCCTGTCTAGCACCTCTCCCTTCTGCCACAGCCCCTCCTTTACCAGGAATAGAAGAGAATCTATAGTCAGGATTCACCCCAATTGTGCTAAATATCCCCATTTGCCCCAGCTGTGGCCATGGGGTCCCAAATGGAACAAAGCAGGGCAGAGCTGAGGAAACTGAGGAAGGGACCCTGTTTGCAGCCTTCCTACCAGCTATTTGGAAACACCACTGTTAGGGAATAAAGCACACTTGGATCATCAAGAGAGTTGGGGAGAGAATGACTTGATTTCAGGTGCCTCTGTGGCCCAGGTGTACTCCTTTCCTTCTTGGGATCACTTGGGAGACTCTGGCATCCTTCTGACCTTCTTGTCCAAGCTACCACCTTTGGATTTATGTCTCTTGCAACCAAAAGGACATAAACTAAAAAAAAAAAAAAAAAAAAAAAGACGTGAACTCACTACTATGCTCAGTCCATATCAGAATTCCTCCTGTCAGGAAGGAGTGAAGCAGCTTGTCTTAGGTCAGATTCTCTCAAAAGCTTAACCCGGGCGAGTGATTTATCAAAGAAGAGTTCTCAGAAAAAAAAACATTAAAGGGATGAAGTATACAGGCGAGCACAGTAAACATGGGAAGAAGACTAGCCAGTGTGGGGGCACCTCAGGGTCCGTACCTCATCGCTCAGCTCTGTCCTGCTTTGTTCATCTTGGGACCAAATGGCCACAACTGGGGCAAACGAGATATTTAGCACAATTGGGGTGATTCCTGACTACAGGTTCTCTTCCATTCCTGGTGAAGGAGGGCATCTCTGCAGAATTTATCCTGCTCCAGGCAAAAGAGCTGGGCTTTAGCACTGACTCTCCCATCACTGACTCTAAGCGCCCCTGGAGCAGGAAAGGTGTGAAGACATCAAATTTCCCACAGATAAACCCCTGCAGTGCCCAAGAGCGAACCTCTGAAGGTTGCAGGTGTGAGCCATTGGCAGGGAAACATGCAGAATCCCAGCTTGCAGTCCTGGTAAAAGGGACCTGAAGATCTGAGGTGGAAGACACAGTGTTTGAAATGACAGCTGGGGACAGCTGGAGCTGCTCCCTCTTCCTGGCATCCCACATGCCCTATCCACCAGTGAAAGGCTGGAGGACGCCATTAATACTCACATGTCCACGCGCAGGCTGACACAGTGATCCCACCACCAAAACTAAAATGTGTCCATCTGTGTTTGCATGCCGGAAAGCTCTCAGCTTCCCCCCCCCACCCCCATTTTCCACAGTGACTTCTCGTGTTCTACATGGGGCATTCTGTTTACGAAATGTGTGCTGGCTAGAGAAAAAGAAAGGGGTTCTTCAAGGCCTTTTCTGCCTCCACAGCAGAGGCTTCGAATGCCAGCAGCGATCAGCCAGGCCATATAACAACGATCATGGTAGTGATTTCTAGCTTTACTGAACACTTCCTATGTACCAAGCTTTACATTCATCTCATCTAATCCCTTATACAAGGGAGATACCAGTATTATCTCTATTTTCTGGATAAGGAGTCTAAATGAATAAATGGTGGAGCTGGGGTTTAAATCCAGGCTGTCTTGACTCCACAATGTAATTAATTTCTCATATGTTAAATAGCAAAGATCCATGAAATAAGATATTGAGTAATAAACACTAGGAGAACCGTGGGAAACAGTTTTATTGGAAATATTCTAACACATCTTCTGAACAAGTAATCAAAAAAATAAATAAGGACATAGAAGATAAGACCCTACAAAATTTTTTCAACCTGAAAACAAATAGTGTACCTTCTATTCAAGTTCCATGGACAGTGACAAAATTCAATAAATATTAAGCTACAGAGAATATTTTGGTAAATTTTGAAAAGTGGAAATTCTAAAAGTCAGTCTCTGAGCAAATGCAATACAGCTAACAGTAATATAAAACACTCCACTTAGAAATGGAAAAACATGAATAGCCTACCAAATTACTCTTAGGACAAGAAGTAAATCAAGAGTAAAAAAACCAAACTATTTAGAAAATAATTTTAAAAATAAGATACAGTAAAATCTATCTGCAGAGGTAAAATTAACAGCACTAAATGCTTTTTAGGGTCAAAAAGAGAAAAATAAAATGAATGAGTGGACCACAAAAGTTGAGATTTTGGAAAAGAGCACAAAAATAGCCCCCCCCCTTTAAAAAATCAGAGAAAGGAAGTACTTGAAATAAAAAACAAAAAACATACAAAGAAACAACAACAACAACAACAAAACACCCAGAAGCTTAAGAGTAGGAGAGATGTGCCTTCCAGCCTGTGGACAGAGAGGAATGTCCCCGAGCTCCGCTTGAACTTGGTCCTCTGACAGGGGTCCTCAATGCCCCCCTTCTCACTGCGCATGCTCTGGTGTGCTCCTGTACCGCTGAGGCTTACCGTTCCCCCAGCTGGAGTCTCCACATCAGCGCCGTATCTTGTATTCAATGAGCCTGCCTTTGGCATCTTCGCGTGCTTTACAATAAATTCTCTCCACTTGGGGTTCCCGTTCTATTAGACTTGAGGTCTTTACAACAGGAACTGTGTTCTGATCGTCATTGTATCCTCAGGGCCTGGGAGAGGTGAGTCCTGAGTAAACATTTGCTATATGAAGGAATGAGTGGATGGGCTCGAAGCACTGATTCCTGAGTTGCATTTGGCCCCGGGCTTGCTTCTATCCCCCCCTGCCCAGACACAGGCTCCAAACCAATGTCCTGAGGCCTGGAAATGAATTATTCCAACAGTAAAAGGACTAACAAAAAGTAGCTGCCTAATGGGATATGTACATAACCAACAATGACTGTGTGGGCAATAATCTTTTCCCCCTTAGTTTTCTTTTCTGCTTGGATAATCAAATATTTCCTTTGTGAAATGGAAAATAGACCTCTCTACCCTCAAGGCCTGGTTCAGATGCCACCTTTGAAGGTTCAAATGAACCTTCCTTCATTTCCAACTAGTAACACTCTTGCCTTTCCCAGGCTCCCAGAACATCTGCCCCTCCCTCTGGTCTCTTGAAGTTCTGCCTTTGCTTATTTGTGTCTCCAATGGGCTTGTCAACGTCCTCTAGACAGAACTGAGGGACCCCTGCACAGCACCACCCTGGTAAGTGAAGGATGCTCTGGGATGTTCATTCAGGCTCGACCCATTTTCCTCGGCACGTGCAGGAGCGCGGAGGGGACAACATACTTTGGCTGGCAGAGACCACGCTGAACTTAAAACACGTGAGGGCAGAGGCTCACAGTGGCCAGACTCCCACAAGCCTCAGGGATGAGCTCATGCACACTCCTACCTATGATGCACCTGGCTGAGAAAAGATCCCAGGAGCAAGCTGTGCGTCCCCAGCTAAAGTGAGGAAGGGCGATGGGGGCTGCTGTCATTACCGGAGGCTGATATGTGCAGCGGAGGCAGACGTGCTGATCATCTTTTTTGTGCCCAGGTGAATAAGGAGAGGGCATCCCAGATACACGGATCCATCCGAGCAATCTCCAGTGGGAAGAGGATAGATTTATTTTAGAAAGAAGCATAGCATTAGCCACTGCTGTGACTCTCCAAATCATCCTTACTCGGCTGTCAGAACAATCTTTCTCAAACTCAGATCAGAACCTCCCCTACTCAGAACCCATCAGTGGCTCCCTGGAGCACTCAGGATTTGGCCTGACATTGCAGGTTCCACAGGGCCGGCCCCCCATCTCTCCATTGCCATCTGCTGCCACACACACCCATGCCCCCAAGCGGCGACTGCCCTACACCTCGCCTTCATTACACATCCTCCCCTTATAGCATTTCATCCAGGGCCACGATCTCAAAAATCATTAATATGTGACATCTCCTAAAATGTCTTCTGGTCTGAACTTCTCCTCAGAACAAAATAGATCTAATTACTACTTGACATCTTCACTTGGATGTCAAAGACATCTCAAATTCAGCTGTCTAAAATACCCATCCCATCTGACCCCCTTACTCTGTGTGTTCCGCATGTCTGTAAATATCTCCACCATTCCTCCAGCTACTTTGGCCAGTCCCTCTCTGACTGCTCGCACATTCCCTGAATCACGAGTTCCTGCTGACTGTATCGCTAAATTCTCTTGAACATCCAAATTAATTCCTTGATCTAAGACGCATCGCCCACCTGGACTACACAAGAGCCACCTGTCAGGTCTCCCTGCTTCCTCCTCTGTTCCCCACACAGTGCATTCACACAGAGTCTACAACACGCAAAGCCATTCTGCCGAACCCTGCCAGTCCACCGAAACTGGGATAGGATCCAGGCTTCTAGTTTTAAGGGGCTTCCACTGGCCAAATCTGGGATAATTTGAGCACCAAAATAACGAAGCTTAATAACTAAAATTATTGGAAAATAGCAGAAACCCAAAAGTCCCTGCTAATAATAATAAATCTATAAATAAATGGGCAGAAGAATGTTAAGGGCAGAGGGAGCTGAGGTCATTTTCTAGCCCTCCTGACACTGACTGATTCGCTTCAGGCAAGAAGCCTTGCTGAATGTTAAATCTCATCTATTTAGTAAGCTCTGGAAGAGGATATCTGCATGGTTGGAACTATCTCCCTGATTGCTTATCAGTGACAAGGGAAAAACAATAACTATAGATTAATAGGACAATATTGAAATCACCAAGGCGGAGGAGATAGACAGTGTGTGCCTTTTGTTGTCTCACCAGGAAAGACAAAATAACATTTATGTCATCTTCCAGCAGGAAGCCTGGTGAAGAAACAGAGGACAAGCCCCAAATTTTCCTTAACAGGGAAAACCGAATTTTTCCATCATGTCAATGTCATAAAAGACATAAAGACATAAAAGACAAAACCAACTATTCCAGATTAAAGGAGACTACAGAGAAATGACAGTGGGATGCTTCACTCCACTTCTAGACTGCATCCTGGACTAGAGGGAAAATGTTATGCAAAGGACATAATTGAGGTAATTGACAAAATGGGTGGTAAATGAGATATTGTGTTGCATTAATGTTAACTTTAGTGAAGTAGGTAACAGTTCTTATATACACTGTAACTGTTTAGGTGTAAAGGAGTGTGATGGGTGCAACTTATTCTCCAGTAGTTCAGAATAAGTTACCTGTAACTTTCTCATATAGAGAAAGCATTAGTAATTTTAACAGGTGAATTCAGGATAGAAGGCAGACAAATAAAAAGTTAAACCAAAAAAATCCAGGCTCCTTACCATGGCCCACGAGGTACCTGCCACCATCCCCAGCCAGCCTGTCCGGTCTCATCCTGACCCCTCGTCATGGGCAGCATACTCAGCTCCATTGATATGGCTGCCTTCTGGGTTCCCAAACACACGACGTTCTTGCCCACCTCTGGGCCTTCATGCACACACCTACTATTGCCTCTGTATGGAATTCTCTTCCCCCAACTCAAGTACTCAGGGATATAGTAATTATCATTTCTCAAAATGGCCTTCAACCCCCCACTCCAACCTAATACAGACCGAGTATGTTCTTTCAGAGCTCCCTGAACTTTTCCTTCATGATACTTATCACAGTTTGTAAGAATTCGTATTTGGGGAGGATTCCTAATGCCCATTTTCTCTAGTAGCCTGAAAGCTCCCTAAAGCCAGGGATCTCATCTGTTTCAGCTCCTGGACCTAGCACACTGCCGGGCACTTAGGACACAGCAGATGAAATGATGTCTTCTACCCTCCAGGTTCACCCCCAAATTGTTGGCAGCTGTGAGAGAACACACCCTACAGTCCAGGTCTAGCTGCAGGAACGGGTTCATGAGGTTGCGTCTATGTGGGCTTCTTGGATTCCCTATCGCTAACCCCAGTACTTGAAACTAAGAGGCCATGGTAAGGAAGAAGGGAAACTCTGGGGGAGACTTATGCTAAGGGAGGGATGATGAATTCAGCTGAGAGCCTGGAAGCTCCAAGGGGGATGTCAAGGAGGCAGTTGGCTGGAGAGGCAGTTGGCTGGAGAGGGGCAGTTTGGATTGGAGAGATGGCCGACAGCCCAAGCTGTGGGCAACAGGAGGATCTCTCATGGACGTGTCTGTGCAAAAGAAAGAGAAAAGAGTCCAAGGAATGGGGCCTGGAGGAGCCAGACTTAAGGGCTACGCAGAGAAAAATGTCTCTGGCAGCACATAAACAGTATCTGGGAAAGCAGGAGTGTTATCAGGGGAGAGAGAGAGAGAGAAAGAAAGAGATGTCACAGAAGATAAGAGAGGACGTCACAGAGGATAAGAGAGGATAAGGCGCTGAACTCCTTACATTTGTGTTTCCTTTTTCCTTGTTCAAGCTCAGCATCTGGCATCTCATGAGTTGAGGTGGCCTGGTGGGGACTAAGGGCTTGGGCTCTTGTCTCAAGACAAGAGGAATCTTGACTCAACCACAGATAGGCTGTAAGACCTTGGGCAATGGACTTAACTTTCCCAGACTCCAAGCCCCTGTCTTCAAAACAGGAGTAAGGCTAGTATTCACTTTCCCAGGCTGCTGTCAGGATTGCAGAAGCTCATCTCTGGAAAGCCCTTTGATCCATGTTTGGTCTACAGTCTAGGGATGAATGAGCATCACAGGTCACACACAGCAGGGGCAGGATGCACTGCTTCTAGTTAACAGAATTGTTTCTGAGGTTTAGCCAATGACGGGCTTCAAATAACAAAGAGCCCCTTCGCCCCCTTCTAGTCCATGTCCCCTTCCCCTGATCCAATCTCTATTAAACAGACCTACAGTGGGCAGGCTCCACTTAACACAGTCCTTTCTCCAAAGCCTCTTTCTGAAAATCATCTGTGCCCCCCACCCCCCAAATATGCCCCAAGTTTGCCCACTTGGTTGCAACTAAACCCTGTTTTTCAGGTAACCATGGGGACACCTTCCTCGACACAGCTACCTTCTGTGGATCTCAGGAAGTATCCCCAGGTCTCTAACTTGGAGATCGCTCTAGTGTGAGCCAGTAGATTCTGACCATCCCATCTCTGAAGGAAAGAGAAGGGTGTGGACACCCCTTCACAGCTTAGAAAGCAACTCCACACCATAACCTCCCTTTCATCCTCACAACGGCCCCGTGAGGTAGATACAGCAGGTAATAACTACTCTGGTCCACGCTTATCAAGCATTTACACTGTTACCATGCTCTGTGTGAAGCATTTTCATGTGTGATCTCATTTAAACTCACCCAGATCCTATGAAGTGGGCTCAGCTTTTCCATTTTACAGAGGAGAAAAATGGGGTCAGAATGGCGAGAACTTGCCCCAAATCAAAGAGGTAGTAAGTAACGGACTCAAACCTCAGACCACACTTTTAACCCTTCTACAATATCGCCTCACAAAACAAGTATATTATATCTGGGCACTAGCCTATCCATTAAATGGAAGCTCGGAGAGGTAAAGTGACTTGCCCAAAGTCTCACACCCAGGAACTGGCGGAGCTGAGATCCACAACTGGATCTTCTGGCTCTGAGGTCCCTGGAACCAGGAAGCTCAGTGACTGGGTCTAATGAGGTACTAGGTAATTATTTCTGTAGCAGCCTTGCCTTGGCAATCCCGTTCAGCCCAGAATAGTATTACTAAACCGGAAGTCCTTCCTGACATTTTTCTGGGAAATTTATGTTTTTCTGAATCCCAAGACCCATCAGCCAAGAGACTGGGAAAATAGGAAAAGTGTTATAATTCTCTTGTGAGAATTCATGCTTAACAATAAACACAGAGGCATTCCTGGTATGGAGGAATCACGGACATCAAGTAGAAAGCATGAGAAGGAAATGCTGAGATACAGAGTCCAAGACTAAGGGAGGCATGTTGGAAACCTGGGTCAGAAGGAGAGATGTGGGGGTACCTGTCTGACTCTGTCAGAGGAGTGTGTGACTCTTGAGCTCAGCTTTGTGAGTTCGAGCTCCACAGTGGGTGTAGAGACTACTTAAATAAATAAATATTTGTTAAAAAAAAAAAAAAAG
>RCUC01132131.1:0-30023 GCA_003697995.1 Taxidea taxus jeffersonii | reverse complement strand
ATCCTCGCCATCCGTCATCTCCTGACTTGTTAATTTTAGCCATTCTGACTGGTGTGAGGTGGTATCTCATTGTGGTTTTGATTTGTATTTCCCTGATGCCGAGTAATGTGGAGCACTTTTTCATGTGTCTGTTGGCCATCTGGATGTCTTCTTTGTAGAAATATTTGCTCATGTCTTCTGCACATTTCTTTTTTTTTTTTTTTTAAGATTTTATTTATTTATTTGACAGACAGAGATCACAAGTAGACAGAGAGGCAGGCAGAGACAGAGAGAAAGCAGGCTCCCTGGTGAGCAGAGAGCCAGATGAGGGGCTCGATCCCAGGACCCTGGGATCATGACCTGAGCCGAAGGCAGAGGCTTTAACCCACTGAGCCACCCAGGCGCCCAAACACATTTCTTGACTGGATTATTTGTTCTTTGGGTTTTGAGTTTGGTAAGTTCATTATAGATTTCGGATACTAGCCCTTTATCTGATATGTCATTTGCAAATATCTTTTTCTGTTATGTTGATTGTCTTTTTTTTTTTTTTTTTTTACTATTTCCTTTGCTGTGCAGAAGTTTTTGATCCTAATGAATTCCCAGTAGTTCATGTTTGCTCTTGATTCCCTCGCCTTTGGTGATTTTCTAGGAAGAAGTTGCGGCTGAGGTCAGAGAACAATCCTTGTTCTCCTCAAGGATTTTGATGGATTCCTTTCTCACATTGAGGTATTTCATCCACTTGGAGTATATTTTTGTGTGGTATGAGGAAATGGTCCAGTTTCATTTTTCTGCATGTGGCTGTCCAATTTTCCCAACACCATTTGTTGAAGAGACTGTCTTTTTTCCATTGGACATTCTTTCCTGCTTTGTTGAAGATTAGTTGACCATAATGTTGACGGTCTATTTCTGGGCTCTCTATTCTGTTCCATTGATCTATGGGTCTGTTTTTGTGCCAGTACCATACTGTCTTAATGATGACAGCTATATAATAGAGCTTGAAGTCTGGAATTGTGATGCCACCAACTTTGGCTTTCTTTTTCAACATTCTTCTGGCTATTCAGGATCTTTTCTGGTTCCATATAGATTTTAGGATTATTTGTTCCATTTCTTTGAAAAAAATTCATGGTATTTTGATAGGGATTGCATTAAATGTGTAGATTGCTTTAGGTAGCATAGACATTTTCACAATATTTGTTCTTCCAATCCATGAGCATGGAATGCTTTTCCATTTCTTTGTGTCTTCCTTAATTTCTTTCATGAGTACTTTATAGTTTTCTGAGTACAGATTCTTTGCCTCTTTGGTTAGGTTTATTCCTATGTATCTTATGGTTCTGGATGCAACTGTAAATGGGATTGACTCCTTAATTTTTCTTTCTTCTGTCTTGTTGTTGGTATAGAAATGCAACTGATTTCTGTGCCTTGATTTTATATCCTGACACTTTACTGAATTCCTGTACAAGTTCTAGCAGTTTTGGAGTGGAGTCTTTTGGGTTTTCCATGTAAAGTATCATATCATCTGCAAAGAGTGAGAGTTTGACATTTTCTTTGCCAATTCAATGCCTTTAATTTCTTTTTGTTGTCTGATTGCTGAGGCTAGGACTTCTAGTACTATGTTGAATAGCAGTGATGATAGTGGACATCCCTGCCATGTTCCTGATCTTAGTGGGAAAAGCTCTCAGTTTTTCCTTATTGAGAATGATATTAGCTATGGGTTTTTCATAGATGGCTTTGATGATATTGAGGAATGTACCCTCTATCCCTACACTTTGAAGAGTTTTGATCAAGAAAGGATGCTGTACTTTGTCAAATGCTTTTTCAGCATCTATTGAGAGTATCATATGGTTCTTGTTCTTTATTTTATTAAGGTAGTGTATCACATTGATTGATTTGTGGATGTTGAACCAACCTTGCAGCCCAGGAATGAATCCCACTTGGTTGTGGTGAATAATCATTTTTTTAAAAATTTATTTATTTGTCAGATAGAGAGAGAGCGCAGGAGCGAGCACAGGCAGACAGAGAGGCAGGCAGAGGCAGAGGGAGAAGCAGGCTCCCTGCTGAGCAAGGAGTCCGATGTGGGACTCGATCTCAGGACTCTGGGATCATGACCTGAGCCGAAGGCAGCCGCTTAACCAACTGAGCCACCCAGGCGTCCCGTGAATAATCATTTTAATGGATCCTATTGGCTAGTATTTTGGTGAGAATTTTTGCATCTATGTTCATCAAAGATATTGGTCTGTAATTCTCTTTTTTGATGGGGTCTTTGTCTGGTTTTGGGATCAAGGTAATCCTGGCCTCATAAAATGAGTTTGGAAGTTTCCCTTCCATTTCTATTTTTTGGAACAGTTTCAGGAGAATAGGTATTAATTCGTCTTTAAATGTTTGGTAGAATTCCTCTAGGAAGTCATCTGTCCCTAGGCTCTTGTTTGTTGGGAGATTTTTGATGACTGCTTCAATCTCCTTACTGGTTATGGGTCTGTTCAGGTTTTCTATTTCTTCCTGGTTCAGTTGTGGTAGTTTATATGTCTCTAGGAATGTACCCATTTCTTCCAGGTTGTCAAATTTGCTGGCATATAGTTGCTAATAATAAGTTCTTATAATTGTTTATATTTCTTTGGTATTGGTTGTGATCTCTCCTCTATCATTCATGATTTTATTAATTTGGGTCCTTTCTCTTTTCTTTTTGACAAGTCTGACCAGGTTTATCAATCTTATTAATTCTTTCAAAGAACCAGCTCCTAGTTTCGTTGATTTGTTCTACTGTTCTTTCAGTTTCTATTTCATTGATTTATGCTCTGATCTTTATTATTTCTCTTCTCCTGCTGGGTTTAGGCTTTCATTGCTGTTCTTTCTCCAGCTCTTTTAGGTGTAGACTTAGGTTGTATACTTGAGACCTTTCTTGTTTCTTGAGAAAGGCCTGTATGGCTATATGCTTTCCTCTCAGGACTGCCTTTGCTGTGTCCCACAGATTTTGAACAGTTGTATTTTCATTATCATTTGTTTCCATGAGTTTTTTCAGTTCTTCTTTAATTTCCTGGTTGACCCATTCATTCTTTAGTAGGATGCTCTTTAACCTCCAAGTTTCTTTCCAGTTTTCCTCTTGTGATTGAGTTCTAGCTTCAGAGCACTGTGGTCTGAAAATATGCAGGGAATGATCCCGATCTTTTGGTACCAGTTGAGACCTGATTTGTGACCCAGGATGTGATCTATTCTGGAGATGTTCCATGTGCACTAGAGAAGAATGTATATTCTGTTGCTTTGGGATGGAATGTTCTGAATATAACTGTGGTGTCCATCTGTCCAATGTGTCATTTAAGGCCCATTTCCTTGTTGATCTTTTGCTTGGACGATTTGTCCATTTCAGTGAGGGGAGTGTTAAAGTCCCCTACTATTATTGTATTATTATTGATGCATTTCTTTGATTTTGTTATTAATTGGTTTATATAGTTGGCTGCTCCCATGTTAGGGGCATAGATATTTAAAATGGTTAGATCTTCTTGTTGGACAGACCCTTTGAGTATGATATAGTGTCCTTCCTCATCTCTTAGTATAGTCTTTGGCTTAAAATCTAATTTATCTGATATAAGGATTGCCACCCTGGCTTTCTTTTGATGTCCATTAGCATGGTAAATTGTTTCCCACCCCCTCACTTTATTTTTTTTTCTACTCATTCACTTTAAATCTGGAGGTGTCTTTGGGTCTAAAATGAGTTTTTTGTAGATAGCATATTGATGGGTTTTATTTTTTTAATCCATTCTGATACCCTGTGTCTTTTGATTGGGGCATTTAGCCCATTTACATTCAGGGTAACTATTGAAAAATATGAATTTTATGCCATTGTATTGCCTATCAGGTGACTGTTACTAATATATTGTCTCTGTTCCTTTCTGGTCTTCTACTTTTAGACTCTCTCTTTGCTTAGAGGACCCCTTTCAATATTTCCTGTAGGGTTGGTTTGGTGTTTGCAAATTCTTTTAAGTTTTATTTGTCTTGGAAGCTTTTTATCTCTCCTTCTATTTTCAATGATAGCATAGCTGGATATGGTATTCTTGGCTGCTTATTTTTCTCATTCAGTGCTCTGAATATATCATGCCAGCTCTTTCTGGCCTGCCAGGTATGTGTATAAGTCTGCTGCCAATCTAATATTTCTATCATTATATGTTACAAACTTCTTGTCCCAAGCTGCTTTCAGGATTTTCTCTTTGTCACTAAGACTAGTAAGTTTTACTATTAGATGACAGGGTGTGGGACCTATTTTTATTGATTTTGAGGGGGGTTCTCTGTGCCTCCTGGATTTTGATGCTTGTTCCCTTTGCCATATTAGGGAAGTTCTGTATTATAATTTGCTCCAATATACCTTCTGCCCCTCTCTCTTCTTCTTCTGGAATCCCAATTATCCTAATATTGTTTCATCTTATGGTATCACTTATCTCTCGAATTCTCCCCTCGTGGTCCAGTAGTTGTTTGTCTCTCTTTTGCTCAGCTTCTTTATTCCCCATCATTTGGTCTCCTATATCACTAATTCTGTCTTCTGACTCACTTATACTAGCAGTAAGAGCCTCCATTCTTGATTGCACCTCATTAATACCTTTTTGATTTCAGCTTCGTTAGATTTTAGTTCTTTTATTTCTCCAGACAGGGTTTCTCTAATATCCTCCATGCATTTTTTGAGCCCAGCTAGCACCTTGTGGATTCTCATCTAAACTCTAGATCTGACATATTACCAATGTCTGTATTGATTAGGTCCCTAGCCATCGGTATTGCCTCTTGTTCCTTTTTCTGGGGTGAGTTTTCCCACCTTGTCATTTTATCCAGATAAGAATATATGAATGAGAGAATAAAATACTAAAAGGGAGGCAAAGACCCCAGAAAAATGTATGCTAACCAAATCAGAAGAGACCCCTAACTGGGGGTAAACAAAAAAAGGGGGTAAAAAGAAATTTAAAAAATTATATATATATATTACAGTGGTGAATAGAACAGAGACAACCACTTGATTTTGGGTGTATTTTGGTCTCTTAGAGAAACTACCTCTCAAAATTGTAAAGAAAGAAAACATATATATATATATATATAAAAATGAGGCTAAACACAATGAAGGGATGGGATATGACTGTAAAGATGAAAATTTTAAAAAAATTCTAAAAAAGGAATTGATAAGATAAATTGTTTGGAAAAAGAAAGAAGAAGAAGAAAAAAAGAGGTGAGAGTGTGCTCAGGCTGGAGACTAGACTAAAGCCCTGTGCTAGATTTAGGTTATATTTTGATCCATTAGAAGAAATTGTATCCCAAAATTTTTCAGAAAAAATAAAAACCTTATATGTATACAAAAAATAAAGTTAAATACAATGAAGGATAAAATGTAACTATAATAATGAAGGTTTAAAAAGATTTTTTAAAAGAAAGGTATTAAGATAAAGTAGCTAAAAAATGTTAAAAGAGGAAAGAGGAAAAGTAAAAAAATTAGAATAAGAAAAAAATAAAATTAAAAAAAAATTAATTTAACTTTGCAAGACCAAAGGATCATGGGGAGGAAGCCATGAATTCCATTCATTGCTTTCCCCTAGCTCTGGAGTTCTGCTGTTCTTGATGAGTGAGCTTGTTCTTGGCTGGATGTTCTTGCTGATCTTCTTGGGGAGGGGCCTGTTGCAGTGACTCTCAAATGTCTTTGCTTGAGGTGAAATTGCACCTTCCTTGCCAGGGGCCAGGCTAAGAAATCTGCTTGAGTTTGCTCTTGGGAGTTTTGTTCCCTGAACTCTTACTGTAGAGCTCTGGAGGACGGGAATGAAAATGGCGGCCTCCCAATCTCCAGCCTGGGGGAGCCGAAAGCTTGAGGCCCCACTCCTCAATGTGCCCTCAGAAAAAAGGGGTCAATCACTCCCATCTCCCTGGTCTTCGGCAGTGCTCTGGGCTCACCCAGCCTATGACTGAGCATTTCTGTCTCTGGCACACAGCCCCCTTTGGAGTCTCCAAACCCAGCAGATTCCTGTCTCCAGAGGAGGAAGGTGAGTCTCCCTGGATCTGCCATTTGTGGGGTCCCTGTTCGAAGAGCAGTGGTCAGACTGTGCCATGGATCATGGTTTAAGGTAAGCCCGAGCTGAGAGCTCACTCATTGGCTCAGTCTCTGTAGCCGGCTTCCCAACTCCAATACGTGGGAACTCTGCCACACTCAGCCACCCCCGGTCATTCAGTGACCCTGTGGGTCCTAAGACCACACTGTCCCTGCGAGGGCTTCACCCCCGCTTAGCCTCTGGAGCGATATTCCTCAGTGGAGCAGACTTCTAAAAGTTCTGATTTTGTGTTCTGCTGCTCTGCGGCTTGCTGGGAGCCAGCCCCTCCCCACACAGTCTATCTTCTTGTCGCTTTGGATTCACTTCTCTGCATATCCTAACTTCCAGAAAGTGGTAGATTTTCTGTTCCTAGAATTGCTGCTCTTCTTCTCTTCAATCTCCTGTTGAGTTTGTAGGTGTTCAGAATGGTTTGATAACTATCTAGAGGAACTCCTGTGACCTGATGTCATTTCAGTCCACTACTCCTCTGCTATCTTGCCTTCCCTCCTCAGATTTTATTTTTAAATAACCTCTACACCCAACATGGGGCTCGAACTTACAACTCCAAGATCAAATCACATGCTTCACCGACTGAACCAATCACGGGACCCACTATTTTTTGTTTAAAAATTACATAGGTGGTATTATTCTGTATGTATCTTTTGCAGCTTGCTTTATAACTTATAAGTGTGTTTTGAGATTTATCCATGATGACATATATACATCTAGTTCATTCATTTAAACTTGTATAGAGTATTCCACTGTATGAATAAATTACAGTTATTTAACCATTTTACATTAAGGGAGATTTAAGTTGTTTTGAGTTTTTTATTTTTTGTTATCAGAAATAGTGATCCAGTGAACATGCTTGTGCAAATCACCTTCAGCACATGTACAAGAATCTTTTTAAATAAGGCACCTGGAAATGTTATTGCTGGCTATTGCTTGTTGTGGCTTTCAACTTTATCAGGCATCACTAAACTGATCTCAAAAAAATCCTTGTACCAATTATATCCTACTAGTGATATGTAAATGGCCCTATTTCTCCATATCTAATATTTCATATAATCAGATTTATTAATCTGGGGGAGAAATAACATGTGCTGTGCCTACACCACAGTACTAGTAAGATTGGGCATCATTTATCTCTATAACTCCTCTCCCCTCCCTTTTTCATGAAGCTGTTCCTTCTTCCATAGTATTTATCTGAATAAATGACACCAGTATTATTCCAGATGTTCAAGCCAGAAATCTGGTTGGCATCACTGACTTCTCATCCCTCCTCTCCCACATCCATCCTCCAAGTCCCCTTTGCCTTTACTTCTTGCCCACAATATTATAATAGCTTCCTAACTATTCTCCTTACTCCATTGTTTTTCTTTCCAGTTGATTTTTATTATTGTAGGAAGAGGCATCTTTCTGAAGCACAAATCTGATTGCATCATCACCTACCTTCTCCCCAGCATCCTGCTATGGCTTCCCATTGTCCGGACTCTGGCCAGGCTTGCGGGTCTTCCTCCCCTGGCCTCTGTGCCTGCAGCCTCACACCTCTCCACTCCTGTCCTCATGATCCCTCTCCAATTTCCTAGAGTCAGTCTCAGTTTCAGGGTGTCTCTCTGCCCAGAACACTCTTCCTCCTTTCTCCTCGTGCTAATCCCCACTTGTCCTCAGCAGACACATCACTTCCTTCGGGAAGGCTTCCCTGATGCTCTTGGACTGCGTTTGGTGATCTTTGTGTGTGTGTCCTTAAGGACAGTGTAGCATAAAGGGAATGACGGTGGGCTCTGGAGCCAGAGGGCCTGCATCAGAATCCTCGCTCTGCCATCTCCTAACTCTGTCATTCTGGGCAAGCTCATTTCTTCAGACTCAGTTTTATTATCCAAAAAATGGCAATAATAGCAGTACTCCCCTCAGAGGTTGCTGTGAGAATCAAATAAATTAATATGCATAGTAAGCTTAGAACGGTGCCTGTCACAAAGTGAGTGCTTAGTGAATGTTAGCTACACAGTACTCATTCCTTTATCTTTATTTGTTTACTTGTTTGTATTCTGCACTTTGGATTCCATAGGGTAGAACTTTAGGTATTTTGTGCATGGTGTTTGTCACTGTCCCTTTTTTTTTTTAAAAGATTTAATTTATCTAACAGAGAGAGAGATTACAAGTAGGCAGAGAGGGGGTGGGGGAAGCAGGCTCCCTGCTGAGCAGAGAGCCCGATGCGGGGCTCGATCCCAGGACCCTGAGATCATGACTGAGCTGAAGGCAGAGGCTTTAACCCACTGAGCCACCCAGGTGCCCCTGTCACTGTCCCTTTAAGACTAGTACCGAGACTGATCCCTAGTAAAACTTCAGTGGGAATTTACAGATTGATTGAAAGAATGTGTGATTAAATGAAGAAGATATTTTTGAACCCAATTTGACCAAAAAATGTTGTTCTGTAGCTATTCCTAATTTTCTCAATTTCATTGAATTGCTTTCGTTTGTGTCTTTTTTTTTTAATTAAGATTATTTATTTATTTATTTGACAGACAGAGATCACAAGTAGGCAGAGAGGCAGGCAGAGAGAGAGGAAGGGAAGCAGGCTCGCTGCCAAACAGAGAGCCCGATGCGGGGCTCGATCCCAGTACCCTGGGATCATGACCTGAGCCAAAGGCAGAGGCTTTAACCCACTGAGCCACCCAGGCGCCCCTTGTTTCTGTGTCTTTCGCTTCTCTTAGTCAAGCAACATGTGAACAGCACGTCATGGATTCTTCTTAGCATTTGCTTGTGAAGTGTTCATCCCTGCCTCTTTTTCTTAAACTTTACTAATGGGATAATTACCTCAGCCCCTCACAGGGAGTCTTGTCTTCTATCTGCTCACAGGAATTCTAGAAGCCCAACCTCCTCCTCGTCCTTAAGGCATTCTTTTGCAATCCCACTCACTGCTAATTAAAACAGGAGAGATGTCATATAGCTTAGCTTTAGCAGACCAATTTTACTGGTCTAAAATAATCTTGTTCCCAAGCCTGTACCTGTTCTTACGGTGGTTCTTATAGTATAGCAGAGTGGTTAAGAGCATAGGCTGTGAAGCTAGACTTCGTGGATTCGAATTTTGGTTTTGCCCTTTACTAGCTGTGTGTTAAGCGAGTTACTTACCTTCTCTGTGCCTAAATCTTGGGAATGTTATTTAAACTCTCTGTACCCTAATTTCCTCATCTTTCAAATTGCCTCTTGCCCTATTTTATAGGATTATGCTGAGGAATAAATATAGTATTATATTTAAAGCACTTAGAATAGTGCCTGATACATAATTAACACTCAGTTAAAGCTGATCACAATTATAATTATGTTGTTGTTTCCTTTCCTAGAATGTCCTGTCCTTTCCTTTCTATTCAAAAGGCTTAGGTTAAGTTCTATGATCCAAAACCATCCTAACTATTTGGGTTCTTTTTAAAATTTTTATTTTAATTCCAACATAGTTAATATACAGTGTTAAATTAGTTTCAAGTGTGCAAAAATGATTCAACAATTCTATATATTACTCAGTGCTCATCAAGATAAGTGGACTCTTAATCCCCTTCACCTATTTCACCCATCCCCCTACCCACCTACCCGCTGGTAACCATCTGTTTGTTCGTTATAGTTAAGAGTCTGTTTTTTGGTTTCTCTCTCTTTTCCCCCCCTTTGTTTTATTTCTTAAATTCCACATATAAGTGAACATATATGGTATTTGTCTTTCTCAGGCTGACTTATTTTCCTTAGCATTGCTAAGTCCATCCATGTTGCAAATGGCAAGATTTCATTCTCTTTTTTATGGCTGAATAACATTTCATTGTGTATATATACCACCTCTTGTTTATCCATTCATCTATCAATGGACAGACGCTTAGACCACTTCCATAATTGGGCTATTGTAAATAATGCTGCAGTAAACATAGGGATGCATGTATCCTTTTGAATTAGTGTCTTTATGGTCTTTGGTAAATCCCCAGTAGTGTGATTATTGGATCAAATGTAATTCTATCTTTCATTTTTTGATGAGCCTCCATACTCTTTTCCACAGTGTGGCTGCACCATTTTGCATTCCCACCAACAATGCAAGTAGGTTCCTTTTCCTCTATATCCTCGTCAGCACTTACTTGTTTCTTGTGTTGTTGACTTTAGCCATTCTGACAGGTGTGAGGTGATAGCTCATTGTGGTTTTGATTTGCATTTCCCTTGTGATGAGTGATGTTAAGCATTTTTTCATGCACCTGTTGGCCATCTGGATGTCTTCTTTGGAGAAATATCTGTTCATGTCTTCTGCCAATTTTTAAATTGGATTTTTTCATTTTTGGGGTGTTGAGTTGTGTAAATTCTTTATATATTTTAAATGCTAACTCCTTATCAGATTTGTCATTTGCAAATATCTTCTCTCATTAAGTAGGTTGTCTTTTAGTTTTGTTGATTGTTTCCCTGGCTGTGCATAAGCTTTTTATTTTGATATGGTCCCAATAATTTATTTTTGCTTTTGTTGCCCTTGCCTGAGGAGACATACCTAGAAAAATGTTGCTATGGCTGATGTCAGAGAGATTCCTGCCTATGCTCTCTTCTAGAATGTTTAGGTTTCAGGTGTCACATTTAGGTCCTTGTATTTTTAGTTATTACTGGTGTCCCTTTCCTATACATTCATATGCTACATATAATGTGATCCACATCATTTAACCCAAGTAGGTATTAAAGTGTCCCCCATCCCCAGCTGCAGAGTGACTTCTCTGAGAGCAGGAGGTGTGTCTTGTTTGAACTCTCTTTGAGTCCCAGTCTCATGCATATTACATCCCTTCACCCAAAGACACAGCTGCTAGGTAGTCCTCTCCTATAGCCACAACTCTTGCTGAGTTGGTTTTTTTTTTTTTTTTTAAGATTTTATTTATTTGACAGAGAGAGAGAGATCACAAGCAGGCAGAGAGGCAGGCTGAGAGAGAGGGAGAAGCAGGCTCCCTGCTGAGCAGAGAGCCCGATGCCGGGCTCGATCCCAAGACCCTGAGATGGTGACCTGAGCCAAAGGCAAAGGCTTAACCCACTGAGTCACCCAGGTGCCCCATTTTTTGTTTTTTTTAAAGGCTGAGTTCTGATAACTTCTACACCCCCCTGCAATTATCAGATCAGGGAGTGATAGCAGCTCCATACTTTGCCATTTGGGGTGCTTCATCACCCCTTGTTAGTTTTCTTAACAGTCTGTACTTTTGTGCCTTCATTTATACCACTTTAAATTCTCTTCAGTTCTCTCCATTGTGCCAGTGTATCCAGCTGGGGTGCTCGCTGATGGGCACAAGTATGTGTAAAACTTGAACCCAGCTGTTTCTCCCATATTTCTGTAATTTCTGCCAATGATATTATCAGTGCTTGGCTCGTATGGACATTTTATTTATTTATTTATTTATTTATTCATTCATTCATTTACGGGGGGGAGGGGCAAAGGGAGAGGGAGAGAGAGACTCTTAGGCAGGCTTCACACCGAGCAAAGAGCCCCACATGGGGCTAAATCTCAAGACCATGAGATCATGATCTGAGCTGAAATCAAGAGTCCCTTGCTTAACCAAGTGAGCTACCCAGGTGCCCCTAGGCATGGTGTTTTAAGGTCACATTTCTCTTCCTCTGCTCATCAAATCTTTTTGTTGGTTCTTTCCACTTAATAGCTTCTATATCTTTTTGCTATTGTTATTGTTTTTACTATTTTTTAAAAAGTTTCATTTATTTAAGTAATCTGTGCACCCTATGTAGGGCTCAAACCCATGACCCTCACTGAGATCAAGAGTCATATGCTCTTCCAACTGAGCCAGCCAGGTGTGCCAACTATTTATTTTTGACAAACACTCCACATCTATGACACTAGTCAGAAGTTCTTTGAAATGATGCTGTGTGCCTTGGCCAGTGGGAAAATGGAATCATCTGACTCACCCACCTGGCACATGGCCCCAGAGACAGCAGAGGTTTCAGACTTGACTGTTGAACCTGTCTGCGACCTAGTCAGCCTTGGTCATGTTCTGGATGGGTGCAGGGGTCCTTGGAGCTGAGGATGGAGAATCATCAGTTGGGGAGGACTTCTGCTGCATTTGCAAGTCCACAAACTTGCCAGTGTCTCTGTGCAGGATCAGGCTATGCCTGATGCCCCCAGGAAGGACATGAACAGGGAATACATTTCTTTTTCTTTTTAACTCTTCTATGGTGAATTATAACATATACAGAAAAATGGACATAATGTCTATAGCTTAGTGATTTATTACAAAGCAAACCATGATGTAACTACCTCCCAATTTGACTCCCTTTTTTTTTTTTTAAAGATTTTATTTATTTATTTGAGAGAGAGGGAGAGAGAGAGAGAGAGTGAGCAGCATAAGTAGGGGGAACAGGAGAGGGAGAAGCAGACTCCCTTCTGAGCAGGGATCCCTATGTGGGGCTCGATCCCAGGACCCCTGGATCGTGACCTGAGCTGAAGGCAGATGCTTAATCAACTGAGACACCCAGTTGCCCCGACCCCCTTTTTGGACAAATATAATGTTGCCAAAACTCCAGAAGTCTCCTTCATGCCCTATCCTGATCACTACACTTTAACTTTCCCAACAATGGTAATCAGTAGCCTAATTTTAATGAAATCTCTTTCTTAGCTTTTTAAAATAGTTTTTTTCCACATAAATACATGTCTCTAAACACTGTTGAATTTTGTCCATTTAATAAACCTTATATAGCATCATTATGTTCACTTGTGTCTGGCTTCTTTTACTTAGTATTATTTTCTTGCATGTAGCTGTAGCTCATTCATTTTAGTTGCTGTGTGGGATTCCATCGTGTGACTATACCATTTGCCCTGGATCCATTTATTGAAAACGCCATTTTTTTCCTGCTACTGGTCCTCATATACCTTTATGTAAGTCAAATGTCAAAATATGCATGGGTTTGATTTTGGACCCTGTATTTTGTTTCAGTGGGCCTTCAGTTCATTCTTAAATCAGTATCACAGTGTTACTATAATTTTTTAATAAGTCTTAATATCCTGTAGGGGAACTATTCTAACCTTCTATTCTTTAAGAGTGTAATTAGTTACGCTTTTTAAAAAATATGTATTTTTAAAGATTTCATTTTAAGTAATTTCTACACCCAAAATGGGGCTCTAACTCACGACCCTGAAATCAAGAGTCACATGCTTTACCAACTGAGCCAGCCAGCTGTCATAATTATTCTTAGACCTTGCGTTGTTTTTTTTTTTAAAGATTTTATTTATTTATTTGACAGACAGAGATCACAAGTAGGCAGAGAGGCAGGCAAAGAGAGAGGAGGAAGCAGGCTCCCTGCCAAGCAGAGAGCCCGATGCGGGGCTCGATTCCAGGACCCTGGGATCATGACTTGAGCTGAAGGCAGAGGCTTTAACCCACTGAGCCACCCAGGCGCCCCAGACCTTGCATTTTTGTATAAATTTTTATAATTAGCTTGTTAAATCATAGGCACACGTACATTGGGATTGGGGTTTAATCTAGTCTATGGAATTGTGTGTGGAAAAATTGACATCTTTGCTATATCAAGTTTACAATAAATAAACATTTTTTTCTGCATTGGTTTAAACTTTAATTTTTCTTTATACTGTTTTTGAAACTTTTGTTTGCCTTTTGTTATATTTATTTATATATATTTTATTTTTTAATTCTCTTATGAACTGTATCTTATGTTAAATTTAATTTTCTGTTGCTGCTGGTATAGAAAAATAGAATTGAATTTTACAATATGACTTTTCCCCAGCAATCCTGATATACTGAATAAATAATTTATGTATAGATTCTTTAAGATTTTTTACATATGTAATTGCATCACATGTAAATAACTTTGAATTTACATATGTTTAATTTCTTCTTTTTTAATCTTTATGTTATTAGGTTTGTTTGTTTGTTTGTTTTTGGTGGGGTTTTTTTGCCTTATTTCACCATCCAGGAACTCCAGTAAGATGTTAAATAGAATTGATGTTTATGGGAATCCTGTTTTGTACCTGATCTCGAAGAGGTAGTTTCCAGCTTTCTGCCATTAAGTATAATGCTTGATGAGGCTTTCTACAGACATCATTTATCTGATTACATTTTTTTGCCTTTATTTCAACTTTCCTAAGAGTGTTTTTTAATCGTGAATTTATGTTGGAAGCTATCAAGTATTTTTATGCATTTATTGACATAATCATCCTATTTTTTAAAATTCTTTTTTCCATTAATGTAATAGATTACACTAATTGATTTACTTTTCATTTCTGGAATAAATCCAACTTGGCTATGACATATAGTTCTCTTTCTGTATCTCTGTATTCAGTTTACAAATATTTTGCGTAGGAATTTTGTATCTATAGGAATGCCTGGGTGGCTCAGTTGGTTAAGTGTCTGACTCTTGATCTCAGCTCAGGTCTTGATCTCAGGGTCATGAGTTCAAGTCACATTACACTACACATGGAGCTTCTTAAAAACAAAAGAACTTTGTGTCTGTATTGATGAATGTAATTTGACTATACTTTTTCTTCTTAAAAAGTATGGTAGGTTTTGGGGCACCTGGGTGGCTCAGTCATTAAGTGTCTGCCTTCAGCTTGGGTCATGATCCCAGCGTCCTGGGATCGAGCCCCACATCGGGCTGCTTGCTCAGCGGGAAGCCTGCTTTTCTCTCTCTCACTCCCCCTGCTTGTGTTCTCTCTCTCGCTGTGCCTCTCTCTCTGATGAATAAATAAATAAAATATTTTTAAAAAATTATGGGAGGTTTTGGTATCATTTGGTATCATTCAAGATTTAGGTAATCTTCTCTACCATATGTTTTCTATTTTATTTATTATTTATTTATTATTTTATTTTTTCTGTCTCTTGATTATCTTCTTTCTATTCTATTTTGGCTGAATTTGCTGGATTTTTTTCCTAACTTATTAATGTGGATTCTTAGCTCATTGATTTTCAGCTTTTTTTCTTTTCTAATATGCGTTTTAGAGAAATGATAACTTTTGGGGCACCTGGCTGGCTCAGTCGGCGGAGCATGTGACTCTTGATCTGGAGTTGTGAGTTCACCCACACTGGGTGTAGAGGTTACTTAAAAGGAAAATCATTAAAGAAAAAAAGAAAATGATGACTTTTGAGGAGGGTGAGGATTTCTTTGGGCTGGAGTAGCTAGAGAAAGAATCACAGAGAAGATGGGAGCTGAATTTTCACAAAAAAAAAGAGAAGTGCATAGCAGGCTGAAAGAAAGTTATAAACAAAACTTGGAGGGGGCGCGCCTGGGTGGCTCAGTGGGTTAAAGCCTCTGCCTTTGGCTCAGGTCATGATCTCAGCGTCCTGGGATCAAGCGGGGAGCCTGCTTCCTCCTCTCTCTCTGCCTGCCTCTCTGCCTACTTGTGATCTCTGTCAAATAAATAAATAAAATCTTAAAAAAAAAACAACTTGGGGGTGATAGTGTACTTAAAATGTTCTGATTGTAGAAGGTTTCAAACACATACACAAGTAGAGAGTGTGATACAAAGAACCTCTATGTCCCCACCACCCTAGTTCAATGTTGACTGGTGGCTCATCTCCCTCCCCAATATTATTTTGAAGCAAATCACGGATATCATAAAATTCACCTACAAATATTTCAGTCTACATGTCTAAAAGATTGGGACTCATTTTTATTTGTTTAAAATAAAATGTGCCTGGGGACGCCTGGGTGGCTCAGTTGGTTAAGCGGCTGCCTTCTGCTCAGGTCATGATCCCAGCATCCTGGGATCGAGTCCCACATCGGGCTCCTTGCTCAGCAGGGAGCCTGCTTCTCCCTATGCCTCTGCCTGCCACTCTGTCTACCTGTGCTCGCTCCTGCCCTCTCTCTCTGACAAATAAATAAATAAAATCTTTTAAAAAAAAAATGTGCCTGTTTGGGACCTTATAATGAGGTGCTGATAAGCGGTGACATCATCACAATAGTTTGGCCTGACGATTCATGAATGTCCAAATATGTGGAGGTGTGGCCTTCTTACTCCCAAATCCAAACTCAGATCTTGAAATTTCAAATGTGTAATAGAACAAAAAGTCCCACTTGTCAATGTCAGAGAAAAAGGATACAGATATGTTACGGTCATTGAAAGGATGTCCCCATCAGTGTCCAGCAATCTTATCATTTAGATCACTTGGCTAGGAGGCAGTGCTCCAGAAAATCAGCACAGCCTAGAATGGCCAATGGACCATTTGGAGGGGCTCTTTTTAAGGGGCATGACACATTGTGCAAATTATGGACACACATTCTCATGTGTGTCATGAAGTGTGTGTCATGTGTGTCATGAAGAGACTTTGGCCCAGTCTCTTCTGACCTGACTGACTCCTTCATTCACCCTGGCTTTTGGTAGTTCATCTTTGTATCTCACAGTTGGTGTAGATTTTGTGATCCTAGGAGAGACAAACTGTTCTTCTCTGTTTTGGGGGGGAAAGCATGGTTGGGGAAAAAAAAAGTGGTCTTTGGAATCACATAAAACTAGGTGTGAATCCTATCTCCCCTAGCAGAGAGACCTAGATACTCTTGTAGTCATTTTCCTCAACAGTATAATAGGTTGGTAATGGCTACTGAGTAAATTAGGAGAACTTAGAGAATATGTGAACTGCCTGGTCTTTGCTATTAGTCCTTCCTGTCTGTTTAAGGTCTAACATACTCTCCTTGGTGTTACTGCAATCTTAATGTCACTGGACTTGGTCAACAGGAATTCCATAAATTAACCTCTGTTTTGGACACTTCTTGCCATCAGATCAGACTCCCTGAGTTGTCTGCTCTTAAAATGTTCTCTATATTTTAAAATTTCTAAATCCATAAGTTCTCTCAAAGTTCTCAGTTTCTCCACTCTTCTTCCCTAGGGTGCAGGAGTTCATCCTGGGCTATACATCAGAATGTTGGAAATTCTTATTTAATGGAAACGTCCTGCCTTTGAACTGCCCACCACCAGCATTAGCATTCTTAGAACTCCACATTTATATTGCATCATATCCTTTCTAACCCATTTTGAATTCTTAACTGAGTTGTAGTAATTTGGAGAGAATATATTATTTTCCAATAATACCACGGGGCATCAGCGTCATTAGGATGAAAGAAAAGTGTTCACAAGGGAGTTTGGAAACCCCAAAGGAAATATGCATTTGCTTCACAAATTTGCCTGCAGTTAGCTTTCCCAGTAAGTAGACTGAGCCCCTTCTCTGGGGCAGCTGAGTATCTATTTAGTCTGCGGCTTTGTTTTCCCATCTTCAAAGTGATAGATAATGGTGTCAGTGGTCAGTATCCACTGAATGGATTTTGGATAAATATTTATGTGATTTATTAATAATAATAGCAACACAATAACTATACCACAGAGTCAGGGAGATTGGAAAGTATTGTGGTTAAACATAAGAGTTTAAGAGCCAGGCAACCTGGGTTTGAAGCCCAGCTTCACTGCTTACAACCTACACAACGTTTGGCGAGTTACTTAAGCTTTTAAAACTTCACTTTCTTCATCTGTAAAATGGTAATAACAATAGCATCTACTTTGTAGAGCTGTTAGAGGATTAAATGAAGTAATTTCTGGTATCTAAGTGTTCTATAAAGATCTTTTTATGGTAGTTCATGAAAAGTACTAATGGTGATTAAAGTATTGAAGTAAGTAGGTGCGAAAGTCCCAGGACAGGAGGTGCTTAATAAATGTGAGAAGTTGATAGTTATTTTTCTCTTTTAACATTTCCTTCTCTATCAACTGAACAGCAAAGGTGGAAATTAAATGACGGGGGCGCCTGGCAGTCTCAGTTGGTAGAGCATAAGACTCTTGATCTCGGGGTCCTGAGTTTGAGCCCCATGTTAGGTGTAGACTTTATGAAAAAAAAAATCAAATGGCAAAGCGGCTAAGGACCTGACTCTAGAATTAGACTCTCAGGATTCAAATCCTAAATCTACTGTTTACTAGCTGTGCAACCTTAAGCAAGTTACTTAGCTTTTCTGTGCCTCCCTCTCCTCATCTATAAAGTTAGGGTAATATAATAATAGAACCTACCTCATCAAATTATTATGAGGATTAAATAAGTTGATATTAGTAAAGTTAATTACAGCCTCCACATACAGGGATGTGTATATGGTATTAAATAAAAGATACTGTGTTTGTTAATTTTGAATCCCAAATTCCAGGTGCATAAGTCCTTATTATGTAAAAACAGATGGTGGGTGATTGACACATTGCCAGTTGGGTGAACCGTGGTTTAGTTATATTGTAACAGCTAGAGTTTGAAAGGAGAGGAAAGAGAAACACAGAAGCCAAGTGTACACAGACTGACCCCAACCTACGGTTTTTCACCTTTGTCATAGTGCAAAAGCGACACACATCCCGTGGAAACTGTACTTGGAATTTTGGATTTGGGTCTTATCCTGGGTTACTGAGATGTAGGATGAGCCTCTCTGGATGCTGGGCAGCTGCAGCCCCAGTCAGCCATGCAACCACAAGGGTCAACAACTGACACACCTACAAGTATTCAGTACCCATGAAGTCATGCTGTTTTTCACCTTCATTATAGTAGTCAATAAATTTTTATGACGTATTCAACACTTTACTATAAATTAGGCTTGTGTTAAACTAAAAGGTGACCTATGGAATGGGAGGAGATATTTGCAAATGGCATATCCAACACAGGGTTAGTAACCAAAATATATAAAGAACTGATATAACTCAAACACCCAAATGAAATAATCCAATTAAAAATGGGCAGAAGACACGGAATAGACATTTTTTTTCCCCAAAGAAGACATCCAGATGGCCAACAAACACATGAAAAGATGATCAACATCACTCATCATCAGGGAAATGCAAATCAAAACCACAATGAGATACCACCTCACACCCGTTAGAATGGTGAAAATCAACAACACAAGAAACAACAGGTGCTGGTGAGGATGTGGAGAAAGGGGAACCCTCTTGCACTTTTGGCCAGAATGCAAACTGGTGTGGCCACTGTGGAAAACAGTATGGGAGTTCCTCAAATAGTTAAAAATAGAACTACATTATGACCTAGCAATTGCACTACTGGGTATTTACCCAAAGAATATCAAAATACTAATTCAGGGGGCACCTGGGTGCCTCAGTTGTTAAGCATCTACCTTCAGCTCAGGTCATGATCTCAGGGTCCTGGGAACGAGCCCCACGTCAGACTCTGCTCAGCTGGGAGTCTGCTTCTCCCTCTCCCTCTCTACTCTCTTTCTCTCTCTCTGTTCTCCCTCTCTCTCTCTCAAATAAATAAATAAAATCTTAAAAAAATACTAATTCAGGGGCACCTGGGTGGCTCAGTTGGTTGAGCATCTGCCTTTAGCTTTGGTCATGATCCTGGGGTCCTGGGATTGAGTCCTGTATTGGGCTTCCTGCTCAGTGGGGAGTCTGCTTTTCCCTCCACCTTCCCCACTGCTTATGATCTTCTCTCTCTCCCACTCTCACTCTCAAATAAACAAACAAAATCTTTAAAAAAAATCCCACAAAAACAAAAATACTAATTCAAAGGGACATATGCACCCCAATGTTTATTTCAGCATTATCTACAATAGCCAAATTATGGAAACAGCTCAAATGTCCATTGACCGATGAATGGATAAAGAAGAGGTGGTTTATGTATACAATGGAATCTGACTCAGTCATCAGAAAGAACAAAATCTTGGCATCTGCAATGATATAGAGGGAGCTGGAGTGTATTACGCTGAGTGAAATGAGCCAGTCAGAGAAAGACAAATACCATATTATTTCACTCATATATTGAATTTAAGAAACAAATAAGCAAAGGGAAAAAGAGAAAGTGAGGCAAATCAAGACAGACTCTTTTTTTTTTTTAAGATTTTATTTATTTATTTGACAGAGAGAGATCACAAATAGGTAGAGAGCCCGGCAGAGAGAGTGGGGGGAAGCAGGCTCCCCGCTGAGCAGAGAGCCCAGTGTGGGCCTTGATCCCAGAACACTGGGATCATGACCAGAGCCACATGTAGAGGCTTAACCCACTGAGCCACCCAGGCAATAGACTCTTAACTACAGAGAACTGATGGTTACCAGAAGGGGGGTGGGGTGGGTGGGGATGAATGAGACAGGTGACAGGGATTAAGTAGTGCACTTGTCGCGATGAGTACCAGGTGTTGTATGAACGTGCAGAATTACACGGTACACCTGAAACTCATATTATACTATATTTTAACTAACTGGAATTTTAAAACTTTAAAAAAATAAATTGGGCTTGAGCTTGATGGTTTTGCCCAACTTGAGGCTAAGGTAAGTGTTCTGAGCACGTTCAAGGTAGGCTAGGCCTACCGATGATGTTCATTAGGGTTTATAGTGATGTAACGCCATCCTAAGTCGAAGAAGATCTGTGCAGGTATAATATTAATGGGTATTCAGCACTTACTACATATATTACTGGTTTATATACTTGACATGCATTTTCTTGTTTCACTGTTACCACAGTCCTTTGAGGTAGCAGTTAGTTTATCCCTACATTACAGATGAGAGAAATGAGGCTGAGAGACTGTGTAACTTCCCTAATACTAGAGTAGAGCCGGGTTACCTCTGAGTCTGTCTCCATAGCTCCGGCATGCCACTGTCTTGCCCTATGGCTTTCCCAGTGAAACGAGCAAAGTGGTGCCCTGCAGCTCATGGGGTTAGGCTGTGGTTCTTCACACTTTGAGTCACTGACCCCTCCGAGATACAAATGGAGTCTCAGAAAAAAATGCATACACCAGGTTAAGTTTCCCTGGTTGAGGAAGGGATGTTGAAAGCACAGGGCCAGTCTCTTACATATGAAGTTCAAATAATATAAAAAAGTTTTTCCTCCTAAAATTTGACTGTTTATAGAGTACAAAAATGAACATTTAATCAAAACATAGGCAGTCCTGGATCTTGCTATTAATACAAAAATAAATGCATTAATGAATAAATTTAGAAGAGCTTAAGGCTGGCTCAGTGAAGAGTGCGGTCATCCCTTCAGGCACACAATGCTGGACTGACAGCAGATTTCTTTGACAATTACATTCATAGTTAAGTCTCCAAAGTAGAGAGGCAACAGATATGAAGGTATGTTAGAATGTTTTTCTTGGGGCGCCTGGGTGGCTCAGTGGGTTAAAGCCTCTGCCTTCGGCTCAGGTCATGATCCCAGGGTCCTGGGATCGAGCCCCACGTCGGGCTCTCTGGTCCACAGAGAGCCTGCTTCCTTCTCTCCCTGCCTGCCTCTCTGACTACTTGTGATCTCTGTCTGTCTGAATAAATAAAAAATCTTTAAAAAAAAAAAAAGTTTTTCTTGAGGAGGTCATAGAACAACTACACTTTGCCATAGTTCCTAGAGGACTTACTTTTTTTTTTTTTTTAAGATTTTTTAGTTTTATTTATTTGTTAGAGAGAGAGAGAGTGAGCACAGGCAGACAGAGAGGCAGGCAGAGGCAGGGGGAGAAGCAGGCTCCCCGCCGAGCAAGGAGCCCGATGTGGGACTCGATCCCAGGATGCTGGGATCATGACCCGAGCGGAAGGCAGCTGCTTAACCAACTGAGCCACCCAGGCGTCCCTAGAGGACTTACTTTTGCCAGAGTCCTCAGCCTTCCAGAGCTTTCCCAACAGAGAGTTTCATACCAAGACTTCATTTGCTTAGGATCCAAATCTTACACACAGAAGCCACAGGTTACTTCAGTTTTATCTGAGACATCTACTGTTTTGGTCGCCCTCCGTACATTTACTCTTCCGGGTCAGAGCACCTTGACTTTCCTTTGGTGAACCAATTCTTCCATGACTTAATCTATATGGATTGTGGACTGGGTAGGTCTCCTTTGTTTCTCCAGAGGTGGAACATATGGCCCAGGCCTGACTGATTAGGATTGGGCACTGATCCAAACTGATTGAATTAGCGTGAATTCAGGGACCATAAGGAGGTATTAGGAAAAGGTGGTCTTGTCTGTGCTGGAATACCACCTGGGAGGATGAGAGCCCAGAGAGCCTCTGAGTAGCCAATGGAAAGGAAGCCAACACAAATAAAATCTTTTTAAAAAACTTTATTTATTCGAGAGAGAGAGAGAGAGAGCACATTCATGAACAGGGAGGCGGGGCAAAGGGAGAGGAAGAAGCAGGGAGCCAGATGTGGGGCTCGATCCTAGGACCCCAGGATCATGACCTGAGCCAAGGGCAGATGCTTAACTGACTGAGCTACCCAGGTACCCCAATAAATAAAATCTTTTAAAATATTCTTTTTTAATAAGATTTTATTTATTTATTTGACAGAGAGAGACATAGAGAGAGAGGGACTACAAACAGGGGGAGTGGGAGAGAGAGAAGCAGCCTTCCTACTGAGCAGGTAGCTGATGTGGGGCTTGATCCCAAGACCCTGGGATCATGACCTGAGCTGAAGGCAGATGCTTAATGACTGAGCCACCTGGGTGCCCCCAAATTTCTTTTTTTATCCTAAAAAATCTACTTACTTTTTAAAATTTAATAATCTTGGGGCACCTGGGTAGCTCAGTCATTTAAGTGTCCAACTCTTGATTTTGGCTCAGGTCATGATCTCTGGGTCATGAAATCTAGCCCCATATGGGGCTCTGTACTGGGCATGAAGCCTGCTTAAGATTCTCTCTCTCCCTCTCACTCTGCCCTGCCCCCTGCTCTCTCTCTCTCTAAAATAAATAAGTATCTTTAAAAAAATATAGTAATCTTTTTTCCAATGGGTTTCTGGATTTTTTTTTAAAGCAGGCTCTATGCCCAACTTGGGGCTTAAGCTCACAACCCTGAGATTAAGAGTCACATGCTCTACCAACTGAACCAGCCAGGTGCCCCCCAAATATAGTAAATCTTAGTGATTTTTGAGAATTTCTAGAGACCTCCATAGATCCCTAACGATTAATTGCCATTGTTGCATATATTGCCTTCCCATAAGCATAGTGCTTATGAGCGTGTACCTATCTGTAACAGTCAGGCAAGGACAGAAGACGCTGCATAGAATTTGGATTCTGGGATCATATACCACTGCCTGGGGCATAGGATTCTGAAAATTAATGTTTTGGCAAAATTATCTTTTATTACATGATGCAGACTTCAGAATCCTTAAAAAGCAGACAAAACCTTGAGTGCTAAGTCCCCAGTGCCAAGGATTAACTATGTTGCCTTACTATATTGTGTTAATTTGCCCAGACTGCAGTTTATTTAATTTTCCTTCCATTTCACTGAGTCAGATTTTTTTCTTTAAAATCCTTCATATCTAATATCCATGTTCCTGAGTGAACTTTGGGTCCAAATACATTTGGTAGCCACTAAAGCAAAATGAAAATATTGGAAACATTCCAGCTCCCTGTTTACTTTAAAACAAACATTTAATCTTTCCCTCAAGTCCCCAATTTATTGACCTTTACATTTTACATTTTTGTGTACTTACTGAAACAGGAAAAGCGGAGACATTTAAATGGGTTTCAGTTTAAGAGAAGCTGGTATTTGAGAAGCAAGATTTATGAAAAGACTATTTGAAAGAGTGATTATGCATATTTAAAAAAATTTCACTTTAAACAATGTTTCCTCTACGTTTCCTATTAATAGTCATCCTACCAAGTAAGCTGTTGGACTTAATGTATAAAATTTTACCTAGAATTTTAGAATATCAGAGCAGGGAAACTACTTGAAGATAATTTCACATTTGTGTAGGCCAAGGAAAGAGAGGAGTTAATTTGCCCAGTCAATGGTTGGTTGTTTAGTAGCACTTGGGAGTTTGTTGCCTATAGACCCAGCTTGTTGCCCCTACCCCCTCCTCCCTGTCTTTCTCCTCCCCTCCTCCTCCTCCTCCTTCATCTTCATCTTCTTCTTTAAAAGATTTTATTTATTTATTTGAGAAAGAGAGAGAGTGGGTATGAGCAGGGGCTGGGGGTAGCAGGAGAGGCAGAAGGAAAAGCAGACTCCCTTGCTGGGCAGGGAGCCTGACGTGGGGCTCCATCCCAGGACCAGAGATCATGACCTGAGCTGAGTCAGCTGCTTAACTGACTGAGCCACCCAGGTGCCCAAACCACCTTCTTTTTTTTTTTTAATTTAAGCTTTTTAAAATTTAAACATATAATGTAACCCCACCACCCTCTCCCAACCCCCCTCAGTTTGTTTTATGACATTAAGAGTCTCTTTTGGTTTGTCTCCCTCCCGATCCCATCTTGTTTCATTTTTTCTTTTCCTACCCCCTTAACCCCCACCCCCGTTGCATCTCCACTTCCTCATATCAGGGAGATCATGTGATAGTTGTCTTTCTCCAGTTGACTTATTTCGCTAAGCATAATACGCTCTAGTTCCATCCATGTCGTCACAAATGGTAAGATTTCATTTCTTTTGATGGCTGCATAGTATTCCATTATATATATATATATATATATATATATATATATATATATATACCACCTCTTCTTTATCCATTCATCTGTTGATGGCCATCTATATTTTTTCCATAACTTGGCTATTGTGGACATTGCTGCTATAAACATTCAGGTACACGTGCCCCTTCAGATCACTACGTTTGTATCTTTAGGGTAAATACCCAGTAGTGCAATTGCTGGGTCATAAGGTAGCTCTATTTTCAATTTTTTGAGGAACCTCCATGCTGTTTTCCAGAGTGGTTGCACCAGCTTGCATTCCCACCAACAGTGTAGGAGGGTTCCCCTTTCTCCACATCCTCGCCAGCATCTGTCATGTCCTGACTTGTTCATTTTAGCCATTCTGACTGGTGTTAGGTGGTATCTCATTGTGGTTTTGATTTGTAGTTCCCTGATGCCCAGTGATGTGGAGCACTTTTTCATGTGTCTGTTGGCCATCTGGATGTCTTCTTTGCAGAAATGTCTGTTCATGTCCTCTGCCCATTAAACCACCTTCTTTTTAAAAAAGGTTCTTCAGGGGGGACGCCTGGGTGGCTCAGTTGGTTAAGCGGCTGCCTTCGGCTCAGGTCATGATCCCAGCGTCCTGGGATCGAGTCCCGCATCAGGCTCCTTGCTCGACAAGGAGCCTGCTTCTCTCTCTGCCTCTGCCTGCCTCTCTGTCTGCCTGTGCTCACTCTCTCTGACAAATAAATAAATAAAATCTTAAAAAAAAAAAAGGTTCTTCAAGGGGTGCCTGGCTGGCTCAGTCAGTGGAGCATGCGACTCTTGATCTTGGGGTTGTAAGTTCAAACCCCATGTTGGGTATAGAAATCACTTAAAAATAAAACCTTATTTTAAAAAAGAGGTTTTTCAGGAACTAAGCCCCAAAAGAAGGTGTGTGTGTGTGTGTGTGTGTGTGTGTGATTTTTTAATGACTTGTTTGAGAGAGAAAGAGAGAGTGAAGGGAGGTGCAGAGGGAGGGAATCTTCAAGGAGACTCCCCACTGACTGCGGAGCCCAGTCTAGTGCTTAATCCAATGACTCATGAGATCATGATCTGAGCTGAAACCAAGATTCAGATGCTTAACTGACTGAGCCACCTAGGTGCCCCTATGATTTTTTTTAAAGTAATCTCTATACCCAAAAAGAAAGTTCTTTAGAAGAAGGAAAATGATATAGGTTAGAAACTCAGGTCTACATAAAGAAAGGAAGAACATTAGAGAAGGAATAAAGGTGAAGTAAATCCTTTATTTTCTTTTTCTTAATTGATATATTGGATAACAGTTGTTCAGAATAATAAGTAGAAACAATGCATATGGAGAGTTTGGTTTATAGATAAGTAAAATGAATGCCAGTAATGTTATATGGAGTGGGAGGGATGGATTGGGGATACTCTGTTAGAATGCTCCCATTACCCATGCAGTAGGATAGTGTTATTTGGAAGTGGACTGGGATTAGGTGTAAATACATTTGAAAAAGTCTATGGCAAACATTAAAAAAAGTTTAAAAAACATGTATAATTGATATGCTAAGAAACTGGAAAAGGGAATCAAATAAGATGCTCAAATAAAACCACAAAAGACAGAAAAAGAGCAAAAAACAAAACAAAACAAAACAAAAACACAGAACAGAGTAATTAATAGAAAACAGTAACAAATATGACAAATATAACCTTATATCAATAATCACTTTGAATGTCAGTGGTCTAAATAGACCACTGAAAAACAGATAGTCTGGGGGCACCTGGGTGGCTCAGTTGATTAAGCCTCTGCCTTCCCCTCAGGTCATGATCTCTGTCCTGGGACCCCACATCAGACTCCCTGCTCAGCAGGGGGTCCTCTTGTCCCTCTTCTTCTGCCCCTTTTCTCTGTTTGTATTCTCTCTCTTTCTCAAATAAATAAATATATAAATAAATCTTTAAAAAAAAAAGATAGTCTGAGTGGACTAAAAAAATCCATGACCCAACTATATGTTGTCTACAAGAAACCCACTTTCAATATAAAGTGGATAGGTGAAAAGATACATTAAAAGTACAGACAGATTTAAAAAGATGGAAAATTTATATCATGCTAACCCTAATCAAAAGAAAGCTAAAATAGTAATATTAATTTCAGATAATCAGATTTAAGAAAAGGAAAATTAATAGGGATAATGTGAGACATTTTAATAATAAAAGGATCAACTTACCAAGAAGACGTAACAGTCCTTAATGTACATGTTTCCAACAAAATACGTGCAGCAATACTGTTAGAGCTGCAAGGAGAAACAAACAAATCCACTATTACACCTGGAGACTCCAACACCTGTCTATCAGTGATTGGCAGAAAATCCATCAGGATTTAGTTGAACAGCATTATCAGTCAACATGCTATAATTGACATATATAGACTATTTTATCTAACCACAGGAGAGTACACTTTTTTCTCAAGGTCACACAGAACACTTACTATGATACACATCCTGGGCCATAGGAACACCTTAACACATAAAAAACACTCAGACATCATAACTGTATGATGTCTGTCCTTGGTCCACAAAGGAAGTAACTAGAAATCAGTAACAGAAAGATAGCTGGGAAATTCCTGAAATGCTTGGAGGTTAAACGACACACTTCTCAGTAACACATGGGTCAAAGAAGACAACTTACAAGAAATTAAGAAATATTTTAAACTAAATGAAATGGAAAATATAACATTTTGAAATTGGTGGTATGCAATAGAAACACTGCTTAGAGGAAAATGTATAGCATTGAATGCATGTGTTAGAAAAGCAAAAATAATCTAGAATCAATAACCTAAAGCTTTTATTTTAGGAAACTAAGAAAAAACGACAAATGAAATATAAAGTAAGCAGAAGAAAGGAAATAAAATTAGAGCAGAAATTGAAATTGAAAATGGGAAATGAAGGAAAGAAAAAAGTACTTCTTGAAAAGATTGATAAAAATTGATAAACTTCTAGCCAAGCTAACTAAGAGGAAAAGAGAGAAGACAAAAATTACTAGTATCAGAAATGGCAAGGGGCCTGGGTGGCTCAGTGGGTTAAGCTTCTGTCTTTGGCTCAGGTCATGATCCCAGGGTCCTGGGATCAAGTTCCGCATCAGGTTCTCTGCTCAGCAGGGAGTCTGCTCCCTCCCGCCACCCCCCCACCCATCTCTCTGCCTACTTGTGATTTCTCTCTCTCTGTCAAATAAATAAATAAAATCTTTAAAAAAAAAAGAAAGAAAAAGAAATGGAAGAGGGACATCACTACTGATCCATCCCATTAAAAAGAGAATGAAGGAGGGGCATCTGGGTGGCTCAGTTGTTTAAGTGTCCAACTCTTGATTTTGGCTCAGGTCATGATCTCAGGGTGGTGAGATTGAGCCCTGCCTTGGACTTGATGCTCAGTGTGAAGTCTGCTTGAGATTCTCTCTTCCTATCCTTTTGTCCCTACCCCCTTCTCTCTTTTTTTTCTCTCTCTAAAATAAATAGGGTGCCTGGGTAGCTCAGTTAATTAAGCAACTGCTTTCAGCTTAGGTCATGATCCTAGAGTCCCAGGATTGAGTCCCATATCGGGCTCCCTGCTCAGCAGACAGTCTGCTTCTCCCTCTGACCTTCTCCCCTCTCCTGCTCTCTCTTTCTCATTTTCTCTCTCACATAAATAAATAAAATCTTTTAAAAAAGAAATATTTTATTTATTTAGTTTTAAACATTTTAAAAGATTTTATTTTTTTAAATTTTTAGTTTTTTAATAACCATATGATGTATTATTAGCCCCAGGGGTACAGGTCTGTGAATCGCCAGGTTCACACACTTCACAGCACTCACCATAGCACATACCCTCCCCAGTGTCCATAAGCCAACCACCCTCTCCCTACCCGCCTCCCCCCAGCAACCCTCAGTTTGTTTTGTGAGATTAAGAGTCTCTTATGGTTTGTCTCCCTCCCGATCCCATCTTTCATTTATTCTAAAAGATTTTATTTATTTATTTGACAGAGAAAGAGTGAGAGAGCACAAGTGGGGCAGCAGCAGAGGGAGAGGGAGAAGAAGGCTCCCTGCTGAGAAGGGAGCACGATTGGTAGGGTCTACATCCCAGGACCCTGGGATCATGACCTGGGCGGAAGGCAGACACTTAACTGACTGAGCCACTCAGGTGCCCCAGAAGTCTTTTTTTAAAAAGGAAAAATAAAGGAATATTTTGAGTAATTCTATGTTTACAGATTTGGTAATCTAGATGAAATGGACTATATCCTTAAATCTATCAAAATTCATACAAGAAGAAAGAGATAATCTGATTTGCCTTTGTCTATGAAAGAAATTCAATCAGTGATTCATAACCTTCCAAGACAAAGCACCAGATGGATTCACTGGTGAATTTCCCCAAACATTTAAGAAAAAATGATGTCAATTTCTTTGAGACAATAGAGGTAGAGGGAGCACTTCCTAACTTAGTCTATGAGGCAAGTATTACCCTAATACCAAGACCAGACAGACTTAAAAGAAAATTACAGACTGATAACTGTCATCAACATTGAGGTAAAAAATCCTCAACAAAATACTAACAAATCAAATCTGACAACATGTAAAACGAAGTACACACCACATTCATGTGGGATTTATTCCATATGAAAAATCATCTGAGGGGTGCCTGGGTGGCTCAGTCGTTAAGCATTTGCCTTCAGCTCGGGTCGTGATCCCAGGGTCCTGGGATTAAGCCCCGCATTGGGCTTCCTGCTTGGTGGGAAGCCTGTGTCCCCCTCTACCAGTCCCCCTGCTTGTGTTTCCTCTCTTGCTGTGTCTTTCTCTGTCAAATAAATAAATAAAATCTTTTAAAAAAAAGTGAAAAACCATCTGATCATATCAGTAGATGTAGAGAAAGCATTTGACAAAACAGTACATGGACAATGATTTTTGTATATATCTACTTGTAAATATCTATTTTTGTACATCTGTCTAAAGTCTGTACAGCAAAATTCTTACAGATGAGTTTTATTTTTTTTGCTTCTCTGCATTTTCTAAGTTTTCTCTAAAATTTTATAAAAAAGAGTACTAACCATGACTTTAAAAACCTTTATTGGTGGGGCACCTCAGTGGCTCGATGGGGTAAGCTGCCAACTCTGGATTTTAGCTCACGTCCTGATCTCAGGGTTGTGAAATTGAGCCCCATGTCTGAGCTCTGCACGCAGTGGGGAGACTGCTTAAGATTCTCTCTCTCCAGGGCACCTGGGTGGCTCAGTGGGTTAAGCCTCTGCCTTTGGCTCAGGTCATGATCGCAGGGTCCTGGGATAGAGCCCTGCATGGGTGTGTGTGTGGGGAGTCCTTGCTCAGCAGGGATCCTGCTTCTCCCTCTCCCTGCCTGCCTCTCTGCCTACTCGCGATTTCTCTCTCTGTCAAATACATAAATAAAATCTTAAAAAAAAAAAAAGATTCTCCCTCTCCCACCCTGCTCTCTTTTTCTCTGAAAACAAAACAAAATCAAAATCTTTTATTGATTTGGCAAGAATCTACTACTAGAAACATTTGTTAAAAGAGTGCAGCTAGGGATGCCTGGGTGGCTCAGTTGGTTAAGCGGCTGCCTTCGGCTCAGGTCATGATCCCAGCGTCCTGGGATCGAGTCCCACATCGGGCTCCTTGCTCGGCAGGGAGCCTGCTTCTCCCTCTGCCTCTGCCTGCCACTCTGTCTGCCTGTGCTC
>ML102017.1:0-51550 GCA_003697995.1 Taxidea taxus jeffersonii | reverse complement strand
GAACAGACATTTCTGCAAAGAAGACATCCAGATGGCCAACAGACACATGAAAAAGTGCTCCACATCACTGGGCATCAGGGAAATACAAATCAAAACCACAATGAGATACCACCTCACACCAGTCAGAATGGCTAAAATGAACAAGTCAGGAAATGACAGATGCTGGCGAGGATGTGGAGAAAGGGGAACCCTCCTACACTGTTGGTGGGAATGCAAGCTGGTGCAACCACTCTGGAAAACAGCATGGAGGTTCCTCAAAAAATTGAAAATAGAGCTACCTTATGACCCAGCAATTGCACTACTGGGTATTTACCCTAAAGATACAAACGTAGTGATCCAAAGGGGCACATGTACCCGAATGTTTATAGCAGCAATGTCCACAATAGCCATGTTATGGAAAGAACCTAGATGTCCATCAACAGATGAATGGATAAAGAAGAAGTGGTATGTATATACAATGGAATACTATGCAGCCATCAAAAGAAATGAAATCTTGCCATTTGCGACGACATGGATGGAACTAGAGGGTATTATGCTTAGCGAAATAAGTCAACTGGAGAAAGACAACTATCACATGATCTCCCTGATATGAGGAAGTGGAGATGCAATGGGGGTGGGGGTTAAGGTGGTAGGAAAAGAAAAAATGAAGCAAGATGGGATTGGGAGGGAGACAAACCAAAAGAGACTCTTAATGTCATAAAACAAACTGAGGGGGGTGGGGGGGAGAGGGGTTGGGAGAGGGTGGTGGGGTTACATTATATGTTTAAATAAAGCTTAAATAAAAAGAAAAAAAACTCCAAATGCAAATGCAAAGATACAAATGCAGATTTGAACAAATGTTCTGAGTAGGCATACACAACATCTTAAGAAGGTCAGGTTTTTCTAAAATCATTTATAAATGTAACAGAATCCTAATGAAAATACCATTAGATTTTTCCTCCTGGGGCTAGACAGATTATGAAGTTTATTTGCAAGAACAGATAAGCAGGATAGATAGGAAAATCTTGAAATTGAAAAGCAGTGGGGATGGGAGGCTAGTCCTCCTACATATGAAAGCATGTTATTATAAGCCATTATAATTTTAAAATGTGGTACAGGAAAAGACAGACCAAATGTAGAGAATAGAAAACAGAGAAATAAACCCAATTTTATGTAGAAATTTAGTCTGTAATAAAGATAGCATTCTAAAATCATTGACGAAAATATGGAATTTTAAATAAATGGTGATGTTTTGATACCAGAATAGCCAATTAGGAAAGGTAGGATAGGCTCTACTTCTCATATCGCACCCCAGGCTGTTACTATAGAAGGTAGTAACACGTGCGAAGTATTAGAAGAAACCATGAGTGAAGTCTTATGACCTATGTATGGGGAAAACTTTCTTGTGACTCCAGATCCAGAAGCAAAAAAGGGAAAACACAGATAAGTAAAACTACGTGTGTGTGTGTATCCAAGCACTCATATGTTTCTATTTATCTGTGTGTATATATATTTATATATTTCATATATATTGCCTTGTTATGGTATTCTCTGCTGAGAAAGGAAGAGAATGTATGTATATATAAATATATACATATATAAATATACATATTTATATATATAATATATAATGTTTATATATATATTTATTTATATATAAATATATAATATATATAAGTATATATACATAAATATATAAATATATACATATATATAATATATTTATATGTATTTATATATACATACATTCTCTTCCTTTCTCAGCAGAGAATACCATAACAAGGCAATGATACACTGGAAGAATGTTTGCCACTTAATATCATGGATAATGTGTTACTCTCTCAAATATATAAAAATCCTCTAAAACTGAGGCAGAAAATGACCAAAATAGCTTTATAGAAAGATGAGCAAGAGATAATGAACAGGGAGTTCATAGAAACAAATACAGATTAGCCTTTTATGAAAAGATGCCCATCCTCACACTGAAAGAGATGTAAATTAAAACAACATGAGATAGGGTTCCTGGGTGGCTCAATGGGTTAAGCCTCTGCCTTCCATTCAGGTCATGATCCCAGGGTCCTGGGTTTGAGCCCCACATCTGGCTCTCTGCTTAGCAGGGAGCCTGCTTCCTCCTCCTCTCTCTCTCTGCCTGCCTCTCTACCTACTTGTGATCTCTGTCTGTCAAATAAATAAATAAATAAAATCTAAAAAAAAAACCCCACAACATGAGATACCATTTCTTTCCCATCAGATGGACAGAAGTCCAGCATTTTGAGAAATAATTTGTTGGTGGCCGTGTTGGGAAGCAGAGCTTGGGTATTACATTGAGAAGATGCAGTTTATGACCTGCTGAAGGGGGAGGTGTAAGTCACCTTATGGGGGTTGGTGGGTAGCTCCCTCATCATCTGAGTTCCCGATTTGGGGAAGTGGAAACCCCCCGGGTAGATTCGATTGAAGGCGCGATTTCAGTACACCCACACAAAAGAAGTAAAGTCAGAAGATTTATTACTTACAGATCCCAGAAACAGAACTGGGGTCGCAGAGATGAATTAAGATTCACTATGAATTGATAACTCCTTAGTCTGGGTGATAGGGGTTTTCTTATGCCATTTTATCATCTTTTGTAAACATTTGAAATTTCCCATGAAAAATGTATGGAGTATAAATATGTATAAATGAAGAGAGTGCATTTGGGATTAAGTCAGTGAGGCCAGGGTGGGTAATTGGATGTGAAGTTCTTCAACAATTTTATGTTCCTGATTAATTTATAACAAATTCCTGGGGCACCTGACTGGCTTAGTTGATACAGCACGTGACTCTTGATCTTGGGGTTATAAATTCAAGCCTCATGTTGGGTGTAGGGATTACTTAAAAATAAAATATTTTTTAAAAAAGTAAAATAAAACCGACTCCCTTTATTTCCAGTTTGTTATTTGTGGTTTAGGTAGCTGGTATCTGAGTGTGTGTGATGTATGTAATACAGTGTTTAAGATATATTTTTCTCTTTGTGTAATTCTAAATGTTAAACCAACTTATAAAGTATGAAGTTGTTTATTGGCCACATTATACGACCTTTGGATTTCCAAAAGAATTGATGTGGAGGAAGTGAAATTTTTCTCACACTTTTTATGAGTGCCATATTTTCTTGGAGATTTTGCTTGGGCATTGATTTGGATATACCTGGCAAAAAGGAAAATTGAGGGTGGAATTTTTTTAATTAATTATTTTGAATTAACATATAATGTATTATTTGCCTCAGGGGTACAGGTCTGTGAATTGTCAGGCTTACACACTTCACAGCACTCACCATAGCACATACCTTCCCCAATGTCCATAACCCCACCACCCTCTCTCTACCCCCCTCCCCCCGGCAACCCTCAGTTTGTTTTGTGAGATTAAGAGTCTCTTATGGGGACGCCTGGGTGGCTCAGTTGGTTAAGCAGCTGCCTTCGGCTCAGGTCACGATCCCAGCGTCCTGGGATTGAGTCCCACATCGGGCTCCTTGCTGGGCAGGGAGTCTGCTTCTCCTTCTGCCTGCCTCTTTGTCTGCCTGTGTTCGTTCGGTCTCTCTCCCTCTCTCTCTGCCAAATAAATAAATTTAAAAAATCTTTAAAAAAAAAAAAAAAGAATCTCTTATGGTTTGTCTCCCTCCCAATCCCATCTTTTTTTTTTTTTTAAGATTTTGTTTATTTATTTGACAGAGATCACAAGTAGGCAGAGAGGCAGACTGAGAGAGAGAGAGGAGGAAGCAGGCTCCCTGCCAAGCAGAGAGCCCGATGTGGGCCTCAACCCCACGACCTGGAGACCATGACCCCAGCTGAAGGCAGAGGCCCAACCCACTGAACCACCCAGCGCCCCTCCACATCCCATCTTGTTTCATTTTTTCCTTCCCTACCCCCAAACCTCTACTCTGCCTCTGAAATTCCTCATATCAGGGAGATCATATGATAATTGTCTTTCTCTGATTGACTTATTTTGCTCAGCATAATAGAGGGTGGAATTTTTCTTTTTCTTTTTTTTCCAGATTTAAAGTTGAGATCGTTCAGTTAGTGATTTCTGAGTATGTCATTTTAATAACTTATAAGGAGCCTGGGTCATACAAAATTACATATAAGATGAAGAATCTATCTTCCTCTAAACATTTTTGCTTTGTATTCCTCATTCCTCTAGAAAGACAGATAATAGGATTTATTTAGTGATACCTAATGGCATTAAGCATGATCATGTTAACTTGTTTTCTGTTCTACCAACAGATTAATACTAAAATTGGAAGTTTATCAATTGCTGAATATTGGAAATTGGATGTAATGGCAGCAGAATTTATAAAGAGTTGCTGTAGAGGATGTTTCTATGGTGAAACAGAAAAGCATAATTGTGAGTTTGGCTTCTTTTGACTTCAACAAACATGTATTTAGTGTCTTTTTTATTTGTGGCATTTTGTAATATAAAAATAAGTGAGACATATTTCCTAACTTTGTGGGGGAGACAGAAACATAAGTATGAGGCATACTAGGTAAGTATTAAGGTACCCTGGAGTATGGAGGGAGAGAGATAAATTCAACATTAACCCCAGAGACACCCTGGGACATCACCACCGAGAGAATGGCATTTGGTATGGGAGTCTAGAGAGGATTTCAGCAGCTGGTTGGAAGAAGGAAGTAAGAAAATGTAAAAATTGGACCCGGGTGTGAGAGGTGGATGAAATGGTACAGGCAAAGGCAGGGAGAGAAAAGTGTTGGGTGTGTTTGGGGACAGTATACTCTGGCAAATGCTTTCATTTGAATAAAGACAATTTCTAGTTTATGAACAGTGCATTAAAAAAATGCCTTTCACAAATGAAAGACGAATGGAGAGGAGACCCATTATTTCATCAAGACCCCATATTTATAAAGGGCTCCTGGAGAGTTCCCTTTCAATTGCATAGTCTCCTCCTCTCTTCAGAGTTGTGATGGGAACTTTTTCTCTGCCATAGCTTCCTAGTATATTTGAGTACGAAGGCTTCTTTTTGCATTAAAACATTTCATAATTCCTACACAGTAGTAGTTGTACTTTAATTTCTGAACTCAACAGACAATACTAATTGTACATGAAGATGAATTCTGGGTGTCCTTTATCTCCCCCTCTGAAGTCATCAGCATTTGAGACAGGGGCAAAATGGGTCACAGAAGCTAGAACAGGGAGAGTTGCCATTATATTAGGGTAAAAATACATTTTATTTTGTGTTTGGGTGAAGGTTTTTGTAGACTTGGAGACCTTTAGCTTCTTTTCAGAATTCTTTTATATATTTAAGACTGATGTTAACCACCAGTACTGACAACAAGAATTGCTTTGTTGACAGTATTTTACTTAAAAGCATCGTTGAATTAACTACAAAATAAACTTGTTTTCCATCTGCGAACTCTTTTGTGGGAATGAGTTTCTTTAAAAACTGCTTTTACCATTATGATAAGTTGATAAGTTGACTATTTGGAAATAGTATATTAATTTCTCAAATATTGCCTGGACAGAATTAATGTAGATTCCAGAAGTGCTTGATAGGAAAACTACGTAGAGGTTTCTGTATTAGCTGTTTGTTCTAAAATGATGAAGTAAGTACCAAAGTATGCTAACTTCAGATGATTAGAGATAATTCTACATTCGTATTTGTGATTTTTCTTTTTTCTTTTCTTTTTTCTTCTTCTACACACAGTTTCCAGGGAGAGAGACTTTCAAGCAGCAGTCTCAGAGAGTCAGGATACCCCTGTCTGTGTCCCTCCGTTAACTGCTGTTTCGGTAAAGCCTCAGGTTGGCTGTACTGAGGATTACTTGCTTTCCAAATTACCATCTGATGGCAAAGACGTACCATTTGTGGTGCCCAGGTTTAAGCTCTCATATGTTCAGCCCAGGGTACCAGGAACTCCTTCATGTCTGGAGGAACTCGAAGGTAAAAAAATGACACAGCAGGATTTAAAAATCAACACATACCATTTAAATGCTATTGTTTCTGTGATTTTGCTCTTTTATAACTTGAGAGTTTTAAAATTTTTTTATGTATAACTTTTAATTTTTTTATGTTTTGCTCTTTCTGCAGAGGAACTTAATGTATAATATTTTTGAAAGGTCCCATTATGAAATCTGGTCACAACTAACACACATTTGTGTGTAGATGTGGCCTTTAAAAAAAAAAATTAAGATCAATTAACATATAGTGTATTGTTAAAGAGTTTAGTGATTCATCAGTTGCATTTGACACCCAGTGCTCATTCCATCATGTGCCCTCCTTAATGCCCATTACCCAATTACCCCACCCCCCACCCACTTCCCCTCCAGCAACCCTCAGTTTGTTTCCTATGATTAAGTGTCTCTTATGGTTTGTCTCTCTCTCTGGTTTCATCTTTTTTTTTCCCTTCCCTTCCCCTATGTTCATCTGTTTTGTTTCTTAAATTCCACAAGTGAGTGAAACCATATGATAATTGTCTTTGTCTGACTGACTTATTTTTCTTAGCATAATACTCTCTAGTTCCATCCATGTCCTTGTAAATGGTAAGATTTTATTTTTTTGATGACTGAGTAATATTCCATTGTATATGCAACTTCTCAGTCTAAATAGCTACTTGAGTGAGATAGATTCATTGGGTAGATTTTGGCTGATGTTAGAGGACAGTGGAATAATGATGATAAGAAGAAACAACATGAAATTCTTGTATTTTAAAAGTAATTTGCTTTAGTCCATTGAAACACTGTCACAATGTTTTCCCCCCTCAAAATTTTTTGTGAAAAATTTCAAACATACAGAGAAGTTGAAAGACTATAATGGTGAATACCCATATATCTACCACATAGAATTGATCATTAATATTTTACCATACTTAATCACATATCTGTCTATCCATTCCTGTATCTGTTATTAACCCTTTCTGAGTCAGAGGGAGGTGGAGAACACATTTCACAATAAATTGAAGACACTGATACATTTCCTTCCGAATACTTAAACATATATATATTTTACCAGAGTTTAGTATCTGTTTACAATTTTCTTCTTTTGACATAAACCTTATACAAAATGAACCACCTCAGTTTTAAGTTTGTTTTTGTTGAGTTTGGACAAATGCGTATAACATTGTAATCCAAACTCCTATCAAAATCTAGAATATTTTTCCAAATATGATTTTCTGCTCCATCCTTTCTTCTCATTCTGGGACTCCAATTAGACCTATGTTGGATCTTTTGATATTGTTTTATGGGCCTCTGAGACTTCTTTTGCTTGTTGTTCACCATTTCCCCTGCCCTTAAGATTGGATATTATTGATTTTTAAGTTTACTGTCTCTTTCTTCTGTCATACAGCTGTTAAGTCTATCCAGTGAATTTTTATTTTAGACATTGTGTTTCTCAGTTGTTGAATTTACATTTGATTCTTTCTCATGTATTTTGTTTCTTTGCTGGGATTTCAGTTTCTTTTTTTCATTATTGTAAGCCTATTTTCTTCTATGGCTTTGGTCTTTAATATATTTCTCTGCTAATTCTAACATCAGAGTCATTTAGGTTTGGATTCTATGGTTTGTCTTTTTTTGGGGAATGGGTCACCTTTTCATATTTCATTGTGTATGGAATAATTTTGGATTGTATTCTGGGTTTGGGATTGGTGTGTCATGGACACTTTAGAATCTCTGAGGCAAGAGGGTTTCCCCCCCTTTTTTCCCTTTCTTTTAACCAGGCAATGAACTTTGTTGTACTATGCTGAAAATTCTGTGGCTTTGATGGCAGCTCTTATCTCACTTTGGTTTTTGTATCCTTAGTTGGAGTCTGTCCCACATATGTGTGGCTCAGGGATAAGCCAGATATTTGAGCAGACTTTATTCACAGAATTTGGGGCTTTTTCCATTCCAAGATTCCCACCCTACTTTCTAGCAGCTGTGGTTGCTCTGAACTGTGCCCTCTGGTTCTCTAGGCCAGAAAGAGTGTGGATTTTCTTTTGGCATTTTATCTGCCCTGTGCAGCACCAACTTTGGCTTGTGCTCAAGCAGACAGTCATTAAAAACATGTGGGCATTCCCTTTCTTCCAAGAGTCAGTGCTGTCCTGAATATGCCCTGCTTCTGCTCACTCTCCAGTCCCCTCAGGGTTTTTGTTCATTCTGTTTTTGGTCTACAGTGTACTGTTGTTATCTGCAGGAGACTTGGGTTTAGTAGGAGTGATCCATCTTCCTTCCATTTTTACTTCCTTCCTCCCTCCCCCCCTTCCTTCCTTTCTTCCTTGTTTCTTCAAGGAAGGAGGAAACCATACTTGGCCCACCACCTAGTTTTGCATGTCAGCAGTGTCTCTCAAAAGCAGTGTTTACAAGCTTTTGGCCACAGCACACCCTGATCATTGGTCTTCCTCTTTCTCTTGTACTTGTTAACAGGATTGGGATTAAACCACATAAACAGTTTGGTAATCTGTTTTATTCTTGTCACACATTGTGAACAGGTTTTCATGTTCATTGCTTTTTAATGGCCCCATAGTATTAAATCTGTAGATGTACCATAATTTATTTAGTAAGTTCTGTATTCTTAAACATTTAGGGTGTCTTATGTATTATTTTCATAATCAGAAAATAAAGGCTATATGTGGTCGTTCTTCTTTTGTCTATTTTATTAGATCACTAGAAAACAGATTGCTTTTTTATTTGAATGAAGAAATGGGTTTACACTTAAATTACAGGCTCAGTGAGTATGTGGCAAAGCCATCTGATTTTGATCATATTGGAGAGAAAGATTACTCTATTAGAGTCGAGAAAGTGTTCTTGGTGTCTAACTCTAGAAGTTAGACATGTGCCTGCTGTATGTATATGTGCCTATGAGTGAAGGGCTGACAAGGAAATTTTGAGAGGGAGATAGGGGTAACCACTGTCGGTAATGACTGACATTATGTGTCAAGTATTTGAAATGTGTTTTGTTTCATTGCTGTTGCTTACTGCTTTGTAACACACAGATTCTATCACTAACATCTTATTGTGCTTGCTTTGCCACATCTTTCTACCTGTCCATTAAGAGAATGCATTTTGAATAAATACTAATATTTTAAATAGAGCTTTTGAGAGGTACAAAGTAAATGTTACTTTGTGGTAGTTTTATAGCACTGTGGTTCTGTAAATTGAGAGAAGTTCCTCTTGAACTTTAATTGATTCCACTTACTATAGCACCAAGAACCATAAGATACCTGGGAATAAACCTAACCAAAGAAGTAAAGGATCTGTACTGGAGGAACTACAGAACACTCATGAAAGAAATTGAAGAAGACACAAAAATATGGAAGACCATTCCATGCTCTTGGATCGGAAGAATAAACATTGTTAAAATGTCTATACTGCCTAGAGCAATCTATACTTTTAATGCCATTCCGATCAAAATTCCACCAGTATTTTTCAAAGAACTGGAGCAAATAATCCTAAAATTTGTATGGAATCAGAAGAGACCCCGAATTGCTAAGGAAATGCTGAAAAAGAAAAACAAAACTGGCGGCATCACGTTGCCTGATTGCAAGCTTTACTACAAAGCTGTGATCACCAAGACAGCATGGTACTGGCATAAAAACAGACACATAGACCAGTGGAACAGAGTAGAGAGCCCAGATATAGATAGAGACCATAGATATATGGTCAAGTAATCTTCAACAAAGCAGGAAAAAATATACAGTGGAAAAAGGACAGTCTCTTCAATAAATTGTGCTGGGAATATTGGACAGCTATATGTAGAAGAATGAAACTCGACCAGTCTCTTACACCTTACACAAAGATAAACTCGAAATGGATCAAAGATCTCAACATGAGACAGGAATCCATCAGAATCCTAGAGGAGAACATAGGCGATAACCTCTTCGATATCAGCCACAGCAACTTCTTTCAAGATATGTCTCCAAAAGCAAAGGAAACAAAAGCAAAAATGAACTTTTGGGACTTCATCAAGATCAAAAGCTTCTGTACAGCAAAGGAAACAGTCAACAAAACAAAGGGGCAACCCACGGAATGGGAGAAGATATTTGCAAATGACAGTACAGACAAAAGGCTGATATCCAGAATCTATAAAGAACTTCTCAAACTCAACACACACAAAACAGATAATCATGTCAAAAAATGGGCAGAAGACATGAACAGACACTTCTCCAATGAAGACATACAAATGGCTATCAGACACATGAAAAAATGTTCATCATCACTGGCCATCAGGGAGATTCGAATCAAAACCACATTGAGATACCACCTTACACCAGTTAGAATGGCCAAAATTAGCAAGACAGGAAACAACGTGTGTTGGAGAGGATGTGGAGAAAGGGGAACCCTCTTACACTGTTGGTGGGAATGCAAGTTTCTGCAACCACTTTGGAAAACAGTGTGGAGATTCCTTAAGAAATAGAACTTCCCTATGACCCTGCAATAGCACTACTGGGTATTTACCCCATAGATACAGGTGTAGTGAAAAGAAGGGCCATCTGTATCCCAATGTTCATAGCAGCAATGGCCACGGTCACCAAACTGTGGAAAGAACCAAGATGCCCTTCAACGGATGAATGTATAAGGAAGATGTGGTCCATATACACTGTGGAGTATTATGCCTCCATCAGAAAGGATGAATACCCAACTTTTGTATCAGCATGGACAGGACTGGAAGAGATTATGCTGAGTGAAATAAGTCAAGCAGAGAGAGTCAATTATCACATGGTTTCACTTATTTGTGGAGCATAACAAATAACACAGAGGACATGGGGAGATGGAAAGGAGAAGGGAGTTGAGGGAAATTGGAAGGGGAGTTGAACCATGAGAGACTATGGACTCTGAAAAACATTCTGAGGGTTTTGAAGGGGCAGGAGGTGGGAGGTTGGGGGAGCCAGGTGATGGGTTTTATGGAGGGCACGTATTGCATGGAGCACTGGGTGTGGTGCATAAACAATGAATTCTGTTATACTGAAAAGAAATTAAATAAATTAAAAAAATTTTTAAAAATGATATCATTGTATATGGTTTGGGGGAAAATTGGAATTCTGGTAAGGAAAAATAAAATCAGAATATTCTTTTTTAGGTGTAGCCTATAAAGGTAGTGAGTCATCTTTGGTGCTACAGACTCCTGACAGTGTATTCTTGTTACCATAAACAGACTTGTGGTAGTGCTTGTGCGCTGAATGACTTAAGGGTTAGCTCCTAAGGTGTACAGGCTCCTCACAAAGCTCTCTGGCATCGTAACCCCCTCTTGGCACCCCTCTGCCTGTGTATTGTGTTGGATTACACATAGTTATTTGAACTGGGTAAGTGTAAGATCTCACCTCATAACCCCATATTTTATTTTTCTTTTCTGAACTCAGTATGAAGCCACCTGTTTTATGGGTTAGCTTAATTCAAAAAGTATTGGTTAAACTGTGGGTTCTATTTTAAATAGGATGAAAAAGATGAAAAGATGGAAATAATTTAAATACTTAAAAACTTTATTTTATTTCTCTATATTATTTCCAATATGATTCTGAACTTTGAAAGGAATTTGGTCTACTGGTTTTACCCTTTTTAAATTGGAAATATGCACATGTAGAAAAAAGGAACAAAGCCGAAATACATAGCTCCATGATTTATTAAGCAAAACACATGTATGGTCACCACTCAAGTAAACAAATACGTATCACCCAGTACACAGACCTCTCCCTTTTCCCTCTTCTGTCACTCCAGAGTAATCAGGTCCCAACTGCAATGATTATTGCTTCCTTGCTGTTCTTCCTTATTTATTTATTTATTTAGTTAAGATTTTATTTATTTGTTTGACAGAGAGAGATCACAAGTAGGCAGAGAGAGAGGAAGGGAAGCAGGCTCCCTGCCAAGCAGAGCCCGATGCGGGGCTCAATCCCAGGACTCTGGGATCATGACGTGAGCCGAAAGCAGAGGCTTTAACCCACTGAGCCACCCAGGTGCCCCTATTTATTTGTTTTTTTTACCACCGAAGCACGTATCCCTAAATGTCATGGTTTATTTTTTTCTGTGTTTTGACCTTTAGGTAAATGAAATGCCATATTTAGCATAGTCTCCTGTTTATGGGTTCTTTCATCCAACATCATTTTTGTGAGAGTCATTCACATTGTTATCAGTAGCTTCAGTTGGTTTTAATATCTGTACAATATATTTATTGTATTTATTAAAAAATGGATTTATTTTTGTCCCAAATGGCATGGTATACAGTCATGTGTCAGTACAGCATACAAAAGTTGCTTTTATGTAGTAGTATAAACTACAGTCATTTTACTGTTGATAGTCACTGAGTTTCTTCTGATTTTTGGTTGTGATGGATAAGGATGCTTATGCACATGCTTGTACGAGTCTCGGGGAGCACACATGCTGGCATTTCAGTCGTGTACGTGTCCCAGAACAGCACTGTCATGTCACAGGGTATGCATAGCTCAGCCTTTGTAGAGTTTGCCACACTGCCTTCTGCCGGGATTGCCTTAGTTTATAATTCCCACCAGCTGAGCTTGGTAGTTCATGTTGCGCTCCTCTTGTCCATGCTTTTGTCAGGCTTTTTGATTTTAAGCATTCCAGTGAGTCTGGGGTGGAATCTCCTTGGAGTTTTCGTTTGCATTTGCCTCGTGACTAATGAAATTGAGCACCTGCTCATATTTTTTGGCTATTTGGATAGCTTCTCTTCTGAAGTGCCTGCTCAAGTCTTACAGCCAATTTATACGTGGGCCTGCCTGTCTTTTCCTTACTGATCTGTGGGAATTCCTGATGTATTCTGGCCATGAGCCCTTTGTCGGTTCTGCTTCTTGTACATGTCTTCTCCCACACTGTGGGTTACCTTTGCACCCTCTTCAATAGTCTAGAAAAATAGAAAATGTTGATTTTAATGTAGTTCAGTGTATTAAAAATTTTTCATGATAAATGTTATGTTCCATTTAAGAAGTTCTTCCCTGCTCTAAGGCTGTGAAAACTGCCTTATACATTTACTTAAGTGTACAAGTTTTATTGGTTTGCCTTTAACATTTAGTTTAGACCCACATCCAATTGAAATTACTGTTTTGGGAATGTTTTAAGTTGGGATGAAGGTTTTTTTTAGTATATATCAATATCTAGTTGTCTTAGCACCTTTTAGTGATAAGACTGTTCTTTCTGTACCATTTCCCAGTGCCGCATTGATTGTAAATCTAATGTCCACAAAATAATGCGTGTCTCTGTTCTGCTCAGTCTTACTTTATTGTGCCAGTGTTCTATTCTTAACACTGAATACTCAGTGTTCTATTCTTAATACCTTAATATTCTTAATATTCTTAATTAAAAGATCTTTAGCACAGATCTTTTAATCTTGTTTTTCTCCTTAAAGATTTGTTTTGGTTATCGTAGGACCATTGTGTTTCCATATAAATATTTTCTAATCACCTTTTTGTTGATTTCTAACTTTATTGCATTGTGGTTAGAGAACATTACTCTGTGATTTCAGTCCTTTCAAAGTTGCTGTGAATTGTTCTGTGTCCCTCAGCATGCTGTCAGTTTTTATAAATGTTCTGTATCTTCATCAAAACAATGATCATCTTTTTACTTAAAAGGTGTTCTTTGTGTAAGTAGAAAAATAAAAGGAAACTCAGATCACAAAATACAGAATTATTTACGGGGCAAAGAAAAATGCCAAAAATTTACCAGACTGTCTTGAAAGTAGGGTTCATGGCTGATCCCTGGCAGAAGACTCCATGCAGAGCTCAATAAATGTGTGCTTATTTTTTTATATTTCAAACACATGTGATTTGGTATTACTTGAGACAAAAATTTTTCCCTCTTTCTGGCCTGCATTAGCCGTTAGCTAATAACTCCAAGAGAAGGGTATTATAAAACTTTAGAAACACTTACTTTCAGGATCTGCCAGAGCATCTTTTGGAGATCGAAAGGTAGAACTTTCAAGTTCATCCCAGCATGGACCCGGCTATGACATTTACAACCCGTGCTACAGGTATCCGCACATTTCACCTGATCTGAGCCGGCGCCTTCCTCCTCTTTCAGAAGCAGTGAGACTGTATGGATCAGGTATGAAAACTTTTTTGTGTGTTTTCTCTGTGTGTTTCTCTAACAACTGTAGAAATCAAATGAAATCTAAGACTCTAGAAGAGAGGATTCTAATTATCAAAAATAAAAAAATAAGAGAAAAGCAGGCTTCAGAAGTGATGTGATAAACGTTATGGCATCTCTGTGGTATTCTATCTAATGTGAAAATTGAAGGATTAATGAATTATGTGTATTGGCAGTTCCAATTCCATTTTATTTGTCCTTTTTTGAAAAGGTTCATTTTTTTCTATATCATCTATCCATTCAGAAACTCTACAATAGATATTTATTAGCTTCTTTCTTTCCTGCTCTGTTCATTGAAAATTATAAATTTACAAACTCATGATGAGATTACAAACATGAACAAAGAAAACAGAAAATACTTGCATGATCATAGGACTTTCTTAGTTTAATATTTGAGCGCTATATCAGTTTTAGACTTTCATGTACATACATGATTCACAAAATTCTATTTTTCAAGTTTTTAATGTAAATGGCTATCCCAGCAACTGAATTCAGGGTGAGGTGCTGAAAACAAGGCAGAAGTATTTATTTAAATATTTATTTCAGCACTGTTTTAGAATACACAGTTAATGTACTGAGTTCCATTCTTTCAGAATCTTCTAGTTTCGGGTGCCAGGGTGGCTCAGTTGTTAAGCATCTGCTTTTGGCTCAGGTCATGATCCCAGGGTCCTGGGATTGAGCCTGGTGTTGGGCTCCCTGCTCGGTGGGGAACTTGCTTCTCCCTCTCCCTCTGCCTGCCACTCCCCCCTGCTTGTGCATGCCCTCTTTCTCTGTCAAATAAATAAAATTTGTAAAAAAAAGAGGAATCTTCTAGTTTAGGAGGGAAACTAGAAATATAAACTAGAAATAATAGGGACACATGGAATTCAGTTTTTTTTTTTTTAATGCACTAAATGCTCATTATGTTGTTGAATTGCATTTAGCACAGAAGACCTACATTCTCTTAGAGTGTTCCTATGGAATGAAGAATTGTAATGTAAACAAAAAGAATGAGTTTTTCCTGCTTGATATTTGATGTGGTTGTGAAAATGTGTTCTTTGATTTATGTTGGTTTCTGTTTGGAACAAAAGTAAAATAATTGAAAAAAATTTTAAACTTTAGTAGAAGACTTTGTCTCTTCAATAGTTTGCATTAATATTCATGATGCACTCCTATAGAGATTTAGTTCATAGTGATTAAGCAAAATTCTAATGTTTTTTCTTCTTTGATAAAAAGAAATTTTTCCATGTTTCTTTGTAGTTTGTGATTTAAGGACCAGCAAACTTCCCAGTTCCCCTGGGCTAAGCAAGTCTATGTTTGATCTTACAAGTTCATCTCAGCGGTTCATGCAGGTGAATTATTGATATAAATTGTATAGGATAATTTATTTTCAAGCTAAAAAATTGAGGAATGTGTGAATTAGATTAGAAACAACATGTATAAATCTTTTGTAAATAAATCTGTGGTAATACCTGAAGAATAAATACTTAACATTTCCCATGTGCATTTTTTCACATTTTTCAGCTGAATATTAAAAGGCATTTTTTTTCCTCCTTCTTCTTTTAAATGAATCTTACCTTTCTCAGTTGGTATGCACTCAGGTAATCTTGAAGGCATTTGGAATTTAAAAAAGATATGATTAGAAGTGCTTATTGATTGAACCTTCCTTATTGAATCAGCTACCTACTTAGTAAAAATTAGTATTTCTATTGAGATATAGGATTTTAATTACTCATTAATATTAACACAGCATCCTCCTATTTTTGAAATAGAATAATTTTTTGATGTTTAAAGTTTCTTATAAAAGCATAAGTAAATTGTGATTTTTTAAAAATTACAAAATAGAGTTAAGCAAAATAAAAAGACAAATCACCTATATTCCTATAACTGAGAATAAAAGCACATGAAAATACTGTTCTGGATACTTGAGGGTTTTTTTCCATGTGAGTGTATATACATGTATTTTATTAAAATAGAAGTGAATTCTAAATAATCCTTCAAAATTGTCAGTAGAGTTAATTTCTCACAGAATTAATTCTGCAGAGCACCAGCCCTTGAGTGTGTATCAGAATAGGTTGGTGAGCTTGTTAAAATTCTGGCTGCCTGTCATACCCCCAGAGCTTTTGATTCCGTAGCTCTGCACTGGGGGCTTCAGTTTGTCTTTCCAGCAAGTTCCCCAGTGATGTTGATCTTGCTGGTTCAGAGGGACCACGCTTTAATGACTGCTACATAGCAGGTTTTTAAGTAACAGGGCAGTTCCAAATGTATTCTTATTTTTACTGGTGCTTTCAAGTAGGAAACAATAAGCAGTAACCTCTTTTTCCTTTTATAAAACCAAACCCCGAACAGCAAAGGCTTTCCCCATATGTGATTAAGTAAGCTATTGAAGATTTTCCTGGTAACATGCACAGAAAGCTTTTTTTTCTCTTTACCATCTAAAAGAGGGACATTCTAACCAGTAGCACTGTCAGTATGGTTAGCATGCAGTTTGATACCAGGGTGGGTGTTGGAGGTTAAGTTTCAGAATCTTTAAAGTTTGATGTGGGATATCAGACTCAAGAACAATTTTTATCTCTAGAGACATGATTCATGGTCCAGCATGCCTAGCACTTCTTCTTCAAGGAAAAATTCCCAGGGCAGTAACAGAAGCCTGGGTAAGGAATAAAGTGCCTTCTTCTTATATTCTTTTTTTAAGGAAATCATTTCTACCTAATAGTAATTTGAATATATATATGGTAAGGTAAAAAAGAAAACTTCTAGATGGTTATATCTGTTATCTGCATATGTATACTCAGATCAAGTAGTCCATTTTAGAGTTCAGGCATGAATGCATCTTTAAAAAACACAAAACAGTGACATGCCTTTTGTTTGTTTTGAAGTATTCTAGTGCAGAAACTTCCAGAAGCATCCAGGATTAAAGCCATATCAGTGTTACTTGGGAAAGTGTATCTTAGTTTTAATGTACGTAAGTCATTCAGGCTGTATTTGAGTTAAGTTTTCAAGCCAATGTACTTCTTACAAAAGGTCTTCCTTTAGCACTCCAATAGTAACACTGAAGTGAGATTTTTGTCTTATTAGAGTGGCAACTTAAAAAAAAAAATAATGACGATTTTAAGTTGTGCTCTTAAAATTAGATTGTGTCAAAGCATAATTGGATTAGAAGGATTGCATAGCATTTCAAATGTCCTTGTCCTTTTACAATTCAGATACAATTACTCTGTCAGGAGATGAAAGAGATTTTGGGAGATTGAATGTGAAAGTGTTTTATAATTCTTCAGTAGAGCAGATCTGGATCACAGTTTTGCAGGTAAGTTAATTTAGCAAATATCAACTTTTCTGACAAAATTGAATGTTTTAATTATAAACATCTATTGCTCTCTCTGGGTAACAGACAATACCTTCTTTGGAATTTAGGATTTTGTAGTATTTTGCAGAAAACAGTATTTTAAAAAGGCTCTAAAGAAATTAAATCTGTAGGTCTGATGGAATTGTGGTTTTTAACCTCAAGAAGGAAATTGATACTCTGTCTAGAACATTAAATGCCAAATTATTATTATTAGGGCGCCTGGGTGGCTCAGTGTGGGTTAGGCCGCTGCCTTCGGCTCAGGTCATGATCCCGGGGTCCTGGGATCAATTCCCGCATCGGGCTCTCTGCTCAGCAGGGAGCCTGCTTCTCTCTCTCTCTCTCTGCCTGTCTCTCTGCCCACTTGTGATCTCTCTCTGTCAAATAAATAAATAAAATCTTTTTAAAAAATTATTTTTTTTTGAAGATTTTATTTTAAAAAAATTATTATTTTTTTTGAAGATTTTATTTTTAAAAAATTATTATTTTTTTTTGAAGATTTTATTTATTTATTTGACAGAGAGAGATCACAAGTAGGCAGAGAGGCAGGCAGAGAGAGAGGAAGGGAAGCAGGCTCCCTGCTGAGCAGAGAGCCCAATGCTGGGCTCGATCCCAGGATTCTGGGATCATGACCTGAGCCGAAGGCAAAGGCTTTAACCCACTGAGCCACCCAGGTGCCCCAAATGTCAAATTATTTTAATGTAGATGAAACAAAAGATCTCAGTACACTAACGTTTACTTTTATGGCTTGTATTTAAGTCATTAACTCAAGAAACACATCAAATATTTGTATTATTAGGGTCCTTTGTAAAATTCAAACTGTATTTTTAATTTTTTTAGTGCAGAGATTTAAGTTGGCCTTCTAATTGTGGAGACACTCCTACTATTTCTGTAAAAGGAACACTGACATTGCCTAAACCCGTGCATTTCAAATCTTCAGCAAAGGATGGCTCTCATGTAAGTGGCTGTTTGTGTTTGAATTTCTTTTTATTTATTTATTTTTTCATATTTGTCACTTTGTACTATATAAAGAATTGGAACGAGAAAGTTTTGCTTTGGGGAAATTGCAAACTACATATTCATTGCTTTGTAAAGACAATTTTGTGCTTTAAAAATACTTAACATTTCACTGTCCAATGTTGCATTTAAAAAGAAAATCTTTTCTTTTCACTTTCTTTTTATTTAAATTTATTTTACTTATTTGAAATATTTCCTTCTTATTTTATTTCATTGTCCAAGTTGCATTTAAAAAGAAAATCTTAATCACTAAAGTATATACAAAATGAACAATATCTAAGGAGACTACTTTTCTTGTATGAAAGAAAAATGTCTATATTTTTGTTTTCTTTCCTCCTAGTCCACTTTGGCTTTGAAGGATAAATTGATTGCATGATTATAATAAATTTCTTTCTAAGTATTTCCAGTTATAATACTCAGAAGATTTATGATCCTGAATTTGGTTTTATAGATTTTAGATTTCCCATTAGTTTAAATATATCTTCATTTTTGTCTTCTCATATATGAAAGGTTAGTGTTTTTCCATGCAAATGAAAGGTGTTTTCTGTAAGGATATATGATTTAAAAATAAGGTAATTCAAATAACTAATAATCATGAAAAAAATTTACTCTCACTAATAGTTATAGAAATTCAAATTTAAATTCCATATTGTTCTCTTTCTTTCTTTGCTTATTAAAATTAGGGAAAAATTTATAAGTACTCTAGAACATAAACTTTCTGGAAATTATTTTGACAAAACACATCAAAGCCTTGAAATATTTATACACCTTACATAGTACTTGGAATGTGTTCTGTGGAAATAGTTTAAAATGCAAATAAAAAATATATAAGGTATTCTTAGCAGTTTTGTTCATAGAGGAACAATTGGAAACCAACTAAATGTCTTATATATGGGAACAGTTGAGAAAGTTCATAGAATCTATAACATGGGCATTATAGTTTCTGTGGGTTGCTGTAACAAAGTACCACAAATTGGGTGGCTTAGAACAACAGAGTTTTCTCTCTCACAGTTGTGGAGAAAGTCAGAAATCAAGGTGTGTCAGCAGTGAGGGAGAATCTGTTCCCTGTTGCTCTCCTAGCTTCTGGTAATGGTCAGCAGTCTTTGGCTTTCCTTGGCTTCACTCTGTGTTTCCATCTTCACGTGCCATTTCCATCTGTCACCGTGTCTCCACTGTGACCTCACCTTAACTTCACCATTTACATCTGCGAGGACCCTATTTCCAAATAAGGTCACATTCTGAGTTACTGGACATCAGGGCTTCAGCATATCTTATTTGGGGCCAAATTTATTTATTTTTTTAAAAAGATTTTATTTATTTATTTGACAGAGATCACAAGTAGGCAGAGAGGCAGGCAGAGAGAGGAGGAAGCAGGCTCCCCGCCAAGCAGAGAGCCTGATGTGGGGCTCAATCCCAGAACCCTAGGATCATGACCTGAGCTAAGGGCAGAGACTTTAACCCACTGAGCCACCCAGGCACCCCTGGGGCCAAATTTAGACCATAATACCATGTGATAGAATATGAGGCAGCTATAAAAAATAATGTTTAGGGAGAGTTGTTTTTTTTTAAAGTGTGTTTTTTTAGATTTTATTTATTTATTTGACAGAGAGAGAGAGAGAGAGAGATCACAAGTAGGCGGAGAGGCAGGCAGAGAGAGAGAGGGAAGCAGGCTCCCCGCCAAGCAGAAAGCCCAACACGGAGCTCAGTCCCAGGACCCAGGGATCATGACCTAAGCTGAAGGCAGAGCCTTTAACTGAGCCACCCAGGTGCCCTTTAGGGAGAATTTTTAAGGACATGGAAAAATGTTCTTAGTAAGTGAAAAGGCAGTAATCAAAATTGATGTACATGTGTTAGTATCTCACTTTATGAAAATATGCATTATAGAAGGTCAAGATGGAAATAAGTCTTAATTCCGATTATAATGCTGACATTCAAGATGAATCCTTCCTGAATTAAACAGGAAAGGTTTCACTTTTTGATTGCCAAATAAAACCAAGTTAACTTAGGAAAAGTTGGGGAAAATTGTTCTCATATTAAAACTTGCACAGAATCTTTTAAAATTTATTATTATTGATCAACTTGTTGACCCTATTGTAGCAAAATGTGAAGTAGACCAGCACAAGTGGCTTATGCGTAAGCTCATTGCATCTCCGTTTAAGAACACTTTGTGTACAGTGCATTGTTGGTGTGATCCTGAGACTGAGAGAAAAAGAGAGCTCTGGTGTTTGGGTGCTCTCAAACACAATTCTGACTACAGACATAAATTACAATAAAAGTCAAAATGTGGTGGGGTGCCTGGGTGGCTCAGTGGGTTAAGCCGCTGCCTTCGGCTCAGGTCATGATCTCAGGGTCCTGGGATCAAGTCCCACATCGGGCTCTCTGCTCAGCGGTGAGCTTGCTTCCCCCCCCGACTCTCTCTGCCTGCCTCTCTGCGTACTTGTGATCTCTCTATCTGTCGAATAAATAAATAAAATCTTTTTTAAAAAAAGTAAAAATGTGGCCACAGTATCTAAAATATTGATGTTAGTTGCCCAGATATCTTGTTTTTTCAAAAGGCAAAAAAAAAAAAAAAAGTCCTTTTCAAAAGAATGTAGTAATGATGAGAAGAAGGAAGTGTTAGAGCAAAATCAGTCTGGTGTTAAGAAGATGTGAGCCCATGGTCAGCCGAGGCTTTTAAAACATTAGGAATAATGAAAAAGAATATTGGAAAATACTCTGAGCATGGAAAACACTGACTTGCTGCCTGGGGTGGATGCTTAAGAGAAAAGATAGCACTTTCCAAGGAGACTGATTTCCAGATTAGAAAGGGTGAAGCAAACATCGCCCAAGGAGAAATCGAAGCCCAAGGTAGGTGGGAAGAATGTCAGACAAAGAATAGAAATAATTCAAGTCTCTTAATGTGAACGGTTAGATTTAGGGTACTTAGGAGAGAGCACACATGAGATTCTTGAACCGCTTATTAACTGTTGAAAAATTGTGGTGAATAGCAGGAAAGATACCCCAGAACCAAAGATGGAAAACAACCCAATTTTCAAAAAGTAGAAAAGCTATATTCTGCTAAACTTGGTATTGATATTGACCTGAGTTCCTTGGTAATTAAAAGGATGATTTGTGAAATTAAGAAAGACAGTATTCAGGATAAATTCTGGAAAAATAATTCATGGTCATTATCATTTTAAGTTACATTGAAAACATTCTTTTTGTTGTAAAAAAAATTAGATCTTCCTTTTCTGCATTATAAAATGTTATTTTCATTTCTTTTGTATTGGCATTTTTTTTCAGTCCTTTTATCTACATTTTAAAAATTATTTTCTTGTGGGTTTTTTTTAGAGTATTGAATTTATGGAAACTTTTGTATTTGCTATTAAACTCCAAAGTCTACAAACTGTAAGGCTTGTATTTAAGATTCAAACCCAGACTCCCAGGAAGAAAACCATCGGAGAATGCTCACTCTCACTCAGAACTCTCAGCACACAGGAAATGGATTACTCTTTGGATATAATGCCACCTTCAAAAATTTCTGTAAGTAATAGTGGTATATAATGTTGAAAGTGTTTTATACTTTTAGAACTATTTTGTGGGTGAGTTTTGGTTGGAGTGTAAATTGAACGCTCTAGAATATACTAGACCATCAGGAAGGCTCTCAAGAAGAAATAGTAATAATAATAATAATGGTGATGTCATTGTTAAATAATACCTTTTAAGTAATTGATAAACGGTTAACAGACACCCTTTGCCTTCTCTGTTGAAAAATAACCTTAGGGTTACCTTCTTCAAGTACATTTTATATAAACGTTTCGTACATCAGGGAAAATAATCCTGAAGTTAGTAGCTGATAAATTGGAAAGAGCAAGAAAGAATCATAAACTCCCAACTCAGAGGTTGCTTTAAAATAGATTAGGAAGGTGGTTTTAATCATGAGTAAGCTAAATATCTGTTCATAAATTGGGTAAAATGGAGGTTCTTATGGCTGGGGTATTGCTTGTTTGTTAGTTTGTTTGTTTTGGTAAAGAACTTGATTATCTGTACTGCTTCTTGATTTTTGAGACCTGATTTTAATTCTCTCAACTAGCCAGCTGTTGAAATTGTTTAGAAATCCCTAATAATTTAATTCTATAGCTTCTGTGTCAGGATAACAGTTACAGAAATCAGTCATAAGCTTCTGTAAGGTCAAGCCTATATGTGATTTTAAGTTCATATGGAATTTATATTTTACTTGCCTTCAAAAATATTTAATGTGACTTGGAGTGATTCTTAACCCTGGCTGCATGCTGGAATCACCTGGGGAGCTTGAGAAACATGCCCACACTTCAACCAGCTAAATCAGAATTTTGTGGGGCGAGTGAGGAGAGGCGGAAGTAGGCCACAAGTATCTGTACTTCTCAGCTTTCCAGGTGATGCTGTGGTGCAGCCTGGCTTGAGAACCACTGAATTAGAGGGGAATTAAATTAGGGATTAAAAAATAAAAACCAAAATATTTCTATAATCAAGAAGTGATATTTTTAATAGTAGTTTCTTATGTATTATTTTCTGCCTCCATCTCCACTGTGTTCCCTGTACAGCATTTATTACAACTTAGAATTCAGTTACTTGTTCTAAACAAAACTAGGCTCTAGCTTCCATCTGTTTTCTTTATATTTGACTGTGCTTAGTAAGGGCCTGTTTTATTCTTGGCATTGAATATTGGTACATAGGTAGGTATGAAAGAATAAATGATGAATGAAAGCATGCCATATTAGATTATTTTTATATTCTGTTGAAATATAGCAGATTTGATTTCTAACTGTGACAGGAGTTTGTCACCTTGCATTTTTTTTTTGAAATTAACTTGGTGTAGAGAGTAATCTGCAACCGTATTTTACAGAGGGCACAAATATACTATTCAAGTGGTTGATTCATATAGTAACACTTAAAAGACTAGTAGACTATATCAAAAGGTAACTCAGCAAAGGCATTTTCTGGGGAATTGAGATGTTCTAATCTTATCTGCCTTGGAGAATCTGAATGAATGATTATGGCTTAGTTTCCACCAATAATGTCACTATTAGAGGTCTTACAAACATTTGTATATCTGCTGTGTGCTAGGTGCTAGGGAAACAAAAGATTGGTGGCCTGAAGAAAGAGCTTAGGAGCTCTACTGGACCAGTGAACTTATGTTACTGAGGGTGAATATTTCATATTATTGGCTAAGGCAAAAATAGTAGGCTTTGTTTCCTGTGTCAACGAGGAAGATCGATAGTCTTTGTGAAAGTGGCAGGGCCAGACTCACACACTGACAACTACATCACCATGAACAGTAGAACTATCGTGTAAGCTCATGTTTTCCGCGGTACAGAATGGTTGGCCTTGGCCAATAGTAATGGAAGTATTTATTTGAGAACCCAGATTTCTGTGTGGAACAATGCACAAGAGGTTCTCGTGCAGAAGACACTTTAACCACACAGGGGAGGTGGTGGTAGGTGACTTAATGCTCACGCCAAATTTCGGAGCTCTCTGCTCTTGGTATCCCTGCTGTGGAGACCAGCACACTGAAGCCCTTGCCTGGTTTCCTCCAGCTGGTAGTTGGTGAGGTGGGATTTGAACAGAAGCATCGATTCAAGGACAGACCGGCTCTCTTAGCTCGACTGTATAGCGCTCCCGCCAAGGAGATATGCTCCAACATCACAGATCATGGTTTCTTCCAATTATGCATAACTTTTCACTTTCAACAACAATTCAAGGAAGGCTCAGAAAGTTTTCTTCAAAAAATTGATACATTATTCAGGACCAGAGATCATATCTTATGTCTTCCACAGTTTTGTGCCCATTAAAAATACACTTAATATATACCTGCTGCTGGATTGGAATTTTAATTTTGAGATTGAAAACCACTCTGAATAGTTTCTCATGATCTAAATTAATATCCTGGAACGTAGTAAGTAATTTGAATTCTGAAATTACACTGGCAAGTTAGAAATGGCAAACCTTTTGCCAAACACTGCTCAGTTTTGTGTGAGTGAGTGCTACAAATGTGTAACAAACACTAAGGGAAGTTTTGCAACCATTAGGTACTTTCATAAGTATGATCATTGTGGGTACAAAACCATAATAACGGGCCCCTGGGTGTCTCAGTCGATAAGCATCTGCCTTCAGCTCAGGTTATGATCCCAGGGTTCTGGAATCAAGCCCTACATTGGGCTCCCTGCTCAGTGGGAAGGCTGCTTTTGCCTCTCCCACTTCCCCTGCTTGTGTTCCCTCTCTCGCTGTCTCTCGCTCTGTCAAATAACTAAATAGAATCTTAAAAAAATAATAATAAAAATTTTTTATCCACAAAAATTTTATTCCTTGTTGTTTTGTAAACAGTAAGTAATGTCCTTTTTAATCTACTTTTTTAAAATGCCAAGAACATGGGGCGCCTGGGTGGCTCAGTCCCTAAGCATCTGCCTTCGGGCTCCTTGCTCCTTGCTCAGCAGGATCCTAGGACCAAACCCCACACTTGACTGCCTGCTCTGCAGGAAGCCTGCTCCTCCCTCTCCCACTCCCCTTGCTTATATTCCCCGTCTCTCTGTCTCTCTGCCAAATAAATAAATAAAAACTTTAAAAAATAAAAAATAAATAAAATGCCAAGAACAGCAGCCTTTTTTTTTTTAATCAACAAAGGTTTAATTTATTTTAACTTTTCCCTTCTCTGTATCTCCTTGGTTTCATTGTTTTGCCTCTGGTTTTCTTTGACCTTTTCCTTATTATCTCCCACCTTACCACTTTCACTAGCTCCCTTCTTGCCTACTTTCTTCTTTGGTTGGCTCTCATTCAGCATAATAAGTCAGCTCTTAACCCACACATTTGTTCCTTGGTAATCCTTTTTCTTCTGATCTGGGTAGCACCTACTGTCATGTCTATGATTAGAAAAAAATAATGATGATTCTCATATTTGAAACTTTCTATTGAGCTTCATGTATTCTTAGAAATAATTCAAATTAATACATGTAAGTGTTTTTGGAAGTGTGCTTCTTTATGTTCTTTATGTTGCTGACATTTTCTGTAGTACAGCTGCTTAGGAATTTAATTTGTTTTAATTTGTTTTCAATTTGAATTGTCTTCTGACTGCTCTGATTTGGAATGATCAGATATGTTGGTGTGACATGGATTTTCAGAGTCCGTGAAAGTGAGTACCTCATATTTACAGAATCCCTGACATTTCCCATAACCATCTTATGGATCATAGCTTTGTGTGTCAACAGAAAGCAGTGTTTTCAAAACTTCTAACTGTAGTTCTTTATTTCTGAATTTTTGAAATATTCCCAAATCTTATTCTTAATTAACAAATGGCACTCTTTTGATGTCCAGGTTTGCCATGCAGAACTTGAACTGGGGACTTGTTTCCAAGCAGTAAATAGCAGAATTCAGTTACAGATTCTCGAGGCACAATACCTTCCAAGCTCTTCAACACCTCTTGCTTTGAGTAAGTATATCTGTGGCTCAAAGTGGAATCTTCAGAAAATATTAATAAAAGGTAGTTTTTCCTGCATTTCTTAGTAATGGACATTAAAATCTTAGTTACTTTTGTTATTTAACTTAGATGCTTACCTTTTAACTTAAAATTACTTTATTGGATTTCAGATTTCAGCCACTGTGCCTACTTTAATCCATGTTCGCTTGGTTTTTACCCACTTGGTGCTATTCCTTATTGAGCTCATTAGTTAAGATAGGTTGAGTTTTCAGAGGACTGTTAGATATATTTCACCAGCCTAGAAAGTTTATCCTTTTTCTAGTTTGCCCTTCATTGAATGTATTGCTAACTAGAAACTTAATTAAAAAAAAAAAAAAAAAAAACTTAGGATGCCTGGGTGGCTCAGTGGGTTAAGCTGCTGCCTTTGGCTCAGGTCGTGATCCCAGGGTCCTGGGATCGAGTCCCGCATGGGCTCCTTGCTCAGCAGGAAGCCTGCTTCTCTCTCCACCTCTGCCTGGCTCTCTGCCTGCTTGTATGCGTGCTCTCTCTCCTTCTCTCTGACAAATAAATAAATAAAATATTTTTAAAAAGCACAAAAACTTAATGCTGTTAAGTGTGTAAACCTGGCGATTAACAGACCTGCACCCCTGGGGCTAATAATACATCGTATGTTTATTAAAAAAATTAAAAATTATTTTTAAAAAAAGGAAAAAACCTTAAAAATATCAAACTCAAACCTTGAAACACTTTTCCTTCCCTGTACCTTGGGGCACAAGAAGGGGTTCTGATAATTTGTATTGTGTAGGCCTTGTTCACAGGCTCCTCCTAGAGCTGGGGATTTTTTTTTTTAATTTTTTTTTTAAGATTTTATTTATTTATTTCAGAGAGAGAGAGAGTGAGAGAGAGCATGAGAGGGGAGAAGGCCACAGGGAGAAGCAGACTCCCCATGGAGCTGGGAGCCCGATGCGGGACTCGATCCCGGGACTCCGGGATCATGACCTGAGCTGAAGGCAGCTGCTTAACCAACTGAGCCACCCAGGCTCCCGGATTTTTTTTTTTTTTTAATTTCTTTTCAGTGTAACAGAATTCATTGTGCACCACACCCAGTGCTCCATGCAATACGTGCCCTCCATAAAACCCATCACCTGGCTCCCCGAACCTCCCACCCCCTACCCCTTCAAAACCCTCAGATTGTTTTTCACAGTCCATAGTCTCTCATGGTTCATCTCCCCTTCCAATTTCCCTCAATTCCCTTCTCCTCTCCATCTCCCCATATCCTCTGTGTTATTCCTTATGCTCCACAAATAAGTGAAACCATATGATAATTGACTCTCTCTGCTTGACTTATTTCACTCAGCATAATCTGGGGATTTGAGATCAGTTCTACCCGAAGGGCTAGAGTGGGGTAAGAGTGCTCCCTCATTCTGCTGCAAGAAGAGAGGCTATTGGGAGGCAGGCAGAAGCAATGGATGGCCACTATAACTACAAAGACTAAAAATAAATGCAACTGACCATTCAGTTCAGGAAGCTAGGAAAACTACAACAAACAGAAAGGAAAGTAGAAGTGAGGAGTTAAAGGTAAAGTTGAAGTTGATAATTATGAAGACAATAGCAAAAGACATAATCAATAAAACCAAAAGCTTTTTCTTTGAAGAGATCAGTAAAATAGACAAACCTATAGTAAGTTGGATTGAGCAAAAAATAAAACATGAAAAGGGGGTGGATAACATTTTACATTCAGAAGAGGTTCAATAATAAGTCAGATAATACCATTTAAAACTATACCTGTTCAGGGGCACCTGGGTGGCTCAGTGGGTTAAGCCTCTGCCTTCGGCTCAGGTCATGATCTCAGGGTCCTGGGATCAAGCCCCACATCAGGCTCACTGTTCAGCAGGGAGCCTGCTTCCCCCTCTCTCTCTGCCTGCCTCTCTGCCTACTTGTAGTCTCTTTCTGTATATCAAATAAATAAATAAAATCTTAAAAAAAAACTATACCTGTTCATTTGAACATCTATATACAATAACTGATTTTCAGAGAAAAAAAAGTTGTTGAAATTTGCTCCAAAAGGGGGAGAATATCTGAATAAAATGATGTAACCGTGTGTAGATAGTTAAAGAATTGCCTCTAATAAAAGCACCAGGCCAAGATGACTTTACTGGTGGAGTCTACCAAACTTTCAAGGAACATTTAATTCCTATTTTTTTAAAAGATTTTATTCATTTATTTGACAGAGAGAGAGGGATCACAAGTAGGCAGAGAGTCAAGTAGAGAGAGAGGGGGAAGCAGGCTCCCCGCTGAGCAGAAAGCCCGATGTGGGGCTCGATCCCAGGACCCTGAGATCATGACCTGAGCTGAAGGCAGAGGCTTAACCCACTGAGCCACCCAGGTGCCCCTAATTCCTATTTTATATAAGCTGTTCCCAAGCAGGAGAAACGATGGGAAAAGTAACTTTCTGAGGTGGGCATATTCTCAATATCAAAACAGAAAAAATAGTGCATAGAAAAAAATAGCTATAGACTATTACCACTTATGTAGATAGATGGAAAAATCATAAAATAAAAATAAGCAAATGAAGTCCGACTTGGCATGAAAGGAATAAATTACCAGGACTACATAGTAGGTTAGTTCTAGGAACGAGGATGTCAGTAGAAGTCTACAGATACAGTTCATTATAGGAGTCTTTCTTTAATCAAAACTGCTAATTGGGATTATCCATGATCTGTATCCATGTCTTGTAAATCTAATGGTCTGTCCTCAGTCCTCACTTTACAGCTCCCTCCTTTCTGGAAGTTCCCTCCTCCCTTTTTTGCTGCCCTGCAGCTCCAGCTCTCTCCATGACAACTTTGTGCCTGAGCTGTAGGTGCCATACATCCATCAGACAGGGGAGGATGCTTAGGCGGAAAGCTGTATGAACCTGAATGTTAGCTGGTGTAGTTTCCATCTCGCAAGACGTGACACTCCTCCAGTTTCTTCCCACTTTTGGTCTTGAACAGTGTTTTGTTTTGTTTTTTTGTCTCAGAGTTGATAATTGTTACCTATGGGAAGGTTAGTTTGTACAACTATTCTATCATTACTGGAAGCTCTCCATCTCAATTTATTTGAAGAATAGATTTTCTCTAGCAGGCATATGTTTAACTTCTGGAGTTGCAATCAAAGAATTTTACCTGCATAAAATTGGGTATTAAATTCCTCCAGCTCTCTGAAGAGTTGGCCACTCTCTTTTGTGTAGTACTTTTCAGTGTGTACTTCCCTACTGCTGACCGTTACTTATGCCTACAATTTCCAGTCTTTAATGGCATTCAGGTTAGAGGAAGAGTCAGTTCATTGGAGGTCACTATAGTTCTTTGTAAAGTGTGATTAAAATTATAAAGTTTACTATCAGCATTTTTTCTGTTATGTCAATAGCTCATTGGCTGTTTCTAAGTGGCTTATATATTTTCACACCAAATATAATATGTGAGTATATATCATTATGTGGGATTTAAAATAAAATTTTACATATCAAAATTTCTTATTTTTTAGGTTTCTTTGTGAAGGTGGGAATGTTTAGTTCAGGAGAGTTGATTTATAAGAAGAAGACACGCTTACTGAAGGCCTCCAATGGAAGAGTAAAGTGGGGAGAAACTATGATTTTTCCACTTATACAGAATGAAAAAGAAATTCTTTTTCTTATTAAGCTTTACAGTCGGAGCTCTGTAAGAAGAAGACAGTTTGTGGGGCAGGTTAGTAGTGAGTTTTTATCTTGAATCCTTTCTTTGAACTTCTCTATGCATTGAAACATTTGGTTAACAAAAGGAATATAGAGTAAAATTGAAGTTGAATAGAGTAAAATTCTACAGCATCATAAATTAAAATTTGATGTCGCCACAAAGATGAAATCCTGTCAGACTTTGCTTTCATACAAATAGTTGGAATTTCTGTGCAATTAGGTTTCTTATCTAAAAATAAGTCTGTTTCTCAACTTCTAAACTATAAATACTATAAGAAAGATCAGTTTTTCAGTACCATTGACTAGTTAATGGTATTAATGCTAAGTATTTATTTATTTTTTCTTCTATCCAATATTTTTAATACAATTTTAAATTTAAATTCAGTTAATTGAAATATAATGTATTATCAGTTTCAGAGGTAGAGGTCAGTGAGGTCAATCTTATATAACACCCAGGGCTTATTCCATCAAATGCCCTCCTTAATGCCCATCACCCAGTTACCCCATCCTCCCACCCCCCTTCCCTCTTGTTTCCTATGATTAAGAGTCTCTTATGGCTAGTCTCTCTCTCTGTCTGATTTTGTACTTTCACTAAGTATTTAAATCAAAATTTTTAAGGCTGCAGATGTCCAGCTTACTTCATTCTGTTTCATGTTCGGTTTAGTGTTTAACTCTGTATGCAATTAACTGAATTATGTTAGATTCATATTCCTAGAAAACATTAGTTTTGGCAGTGGTCGTGATGGTATTTAGATAGTTGATTTTGGTGTTTGTATTACTCTGTTTAAAAATTCTTGTAATCTGTGGAAGACAACATAACGCTTACTTGCCAGTCCAATGGGGACTTACTTCCTTTGTAGTTTATTAAAGCACTCTGAGTAGATTAATGGTAGCTGTCCATTATCTCTTATCTTAATAATGATTGTTTGACTCCCATTTAAATTCCAAAATCTACATCATTGGTTTAAAAGCTTCTGCTTGATAACAAGATGTCATTTGCAGTCTATGTGAAATCCTAAAATGATATGTGAATATTAAAAGATGATATTAACTCTTTGACTCACTTCTTCATGCATTTTACCTAAAATCTTTGTTAAAAAAAATTATGGTTTTGTTGTTCTTCATTTATTCCTTTTTTGGAAGGAGTTTGGACTTAAGAATTCATATATGTAGCATACTTTTCAAGGCCTTGAGGCCTATGAAGTGCATTCAGTTAAAGTTTTCCTATATCCTCAAGCCCCAACTATCATGTATGGGTGGAATGGGAGATTTCCTTGACAGGTGATTTTCATGTTAACTTTTTTGGTGATTCCACTTTCTTGGTTGAAAGTCTAGTTAAGAATTACAATTATGGAAGAGATCTTGCTGGCCATCTGTTCCTGTGGCTTCTCTCAGGTCTCAGGAGCCACCATGGTTGGGGAACCAAATGCAGTCTCAGAGTCTCCTGTTACCTGTTTCATGTATTAGGTTCTTTGTAGGATTTTATTTGAAGGAAAAATACTTCTGACCTGGAAATTAAGGGGGAAAGGTTTGAAAATCAGTGACCTTCTCCAATTTCTTTATTTAAAAGAATTAGAAACTGAGTCTCAGAGAAGTTAATTCCTGTTACTGCTAAAGCTGAGGTTAGCATTCAGGCTTCGAATTCCTTGTCCCCTTTTCCTCTAGGCAGGTGTGAAGTCTTACAGCTGCATAGTGCTCTGAACTTTTCTCAAGTTCATTCATATCTACTAGCTAAAGTTACAGTTTAGATTTCAGTTAAAATCACAGCTTTATGATATAAAAGTGCTTAAAAATGTGTATTTCTTACCAGTTTAACTTAAATCATGATTAGTCTCTGTTTATTTTCACAAAAATGATTTTGAATGGTTGGGATGAATTCTAAGTTGAGCTTCTAGATATACTGAATAACCAAGGATACTAATTACTGTTTTGGGAGAAATGATTTTAGAATATCTCACATCAAATTTTGAAGTTGGATTGGATCATATAACATTAGTCTTCAGAGTGACTAAACAGGTTAGGTGTTTTGACATATATTTGGAAAAATGGAAAGATTTTTTGATTGAAAATATGTGAACCAAACTTCCACTTGCCTTTCATTAGTAAGAGATATTAACTGTTTGAACTCAGTTGCCATCCTCGTGTTAAGTTAAATGATTGTCCTGTTCCTTTACAGATTTGGGTAAGCGAAGACAGTAATCACACCGAAGCAGCAAATCAGTGGAAAGAAACAGTTACAAATCCAGAAAAGGTTGTTATCAAGTGGCACAAATTAAACCCATCTTGAAGACATGACACGTTAATTTGGTGAAGAATTTGACATTGTTTTAGAAGACTCATGATTTCAATTTGGTACCAATGAGAAGAGACAGATCAATCAGATCAACACATTTGTTAATGTATTTATGGAGGTCATAATTATAATACTTGATGGATCTTATGGAAAATTAAATTTGATATAAAAAATGGGATGAATTTTATCAAATATCCAGAATAAAGGGAGTGTTTTAAGACTTGCCAAAATAGACAGTAAAAGAATAGTATGCTAGGGCAAATAGATAAATTACACGATCAATGAGAATTTCAACCATAGGTAGTTATTGCTATATTATGTTTATGGGGTTTTTTTAAAAGCTTTACCTAGATATTAAAAATCTGGTTTATCAAATCTCTGTTAACACTATTAGAATATAGAGGACTTTACTGCTGACTATTTCAGTGCTAATCGTTATTGATTAAACCTTGACTCCACTGTTTACCTCTTGCTATGTATTTTCTCTCGGAAAGCAAAAATGAATTAAATCACTTCCAGCTCTTCTGTATTTGGGGAAAATTTGTGCCCTGTTTTTCTAATTTCATACCCATAAGGCATCATATTGCCACTTTGTAAATTATTTATCTCCAAGAAACTTCAAATATATAAAACACTGTAGTTTGGCAAGAATAAATGAAAATACCAGAAGGTTGAAGTTTGATTGCAAACCTAGTGTATACACATTTTGCCATATGTTTTCCTCTCTCAAATATTTTACCCTTTGTTTTCACTAGATTTGGAGTAAGATTATCATCTGTATTGTCCATCCTAATTCTGCTAAGAGCAGAACTAAATGAGCTTAATTAGCAAGTTCAATATTTTATGATAATTATCTCCTTTTTAGTTTTTTAAACATAAGCTACTTATTCTATAATCCACAACATTAGTTCCTCATGTTTTTAAAGAAGCCATATTATAGTAATTATTTTCTTTTTGTTTTGTTTTGTGGGGAGGGGGAGAGGGAGAGGGAAAGAATCTGAAGCAGGCACCACACCCAACACGGAAACCAATGTGGGGCTCAGTCTCACAATCCTGAGATCATGACCTGAGCTGAAATCAAGAGTTGGATGCTTGACCGACTGAGCTACCCAGGTGCCCTGCAAATATTTTCTATAGCAATTTCTCTCAGGTACTCATTAAAAGTCAGTATGGGGGTGGCGCTTGTGTGGCTCAGTGGGTTAAGTCTCTGCTGCCTTCGGCTCAGGTCATGATCTCAGGGACCTGGGATGGAGCCCCACATCAGGCTCTCTGCTTGGCAGGAAACCTGCTTTCTCCTCTCTCTCTCTGCCTACTTGTGATCCCTCTCTGTCAAATAAATAAATGAAATCTTAAAAAAAAAAAGTCAGTATGTGGGCATAATGTCATGTTAGTTGGCTATACAAGCTATGGCCAAAAAGAACAGCTGTTTGGAGAAACAGATAATGCCATTGTTGGCCTTGGAAAGTCCAACTTTAGTTTTGCTAATGAGTGGACCTAGTGCTCTTTGATCTTGGTCTTCCATTTTTCTTTTCTGTCTTATCATGTTCTACAGATGCCAAGAGATAGATGGTGATATTAGGTTAGAAGATACTTTGGTATAGCTTCTGCATACCCTCTTCATTCTAGTTCTTATGTTCTGTGTAACTCATTAAGATTTTCTCAAATGAACACTTCCTCTTTTCCTAGGTACCATGTTCACAAGGCACAAAATATGCATAGTTTACTTGTCCTTTGCTTCCATTCCCTAGAGTTTATGTTATACTGCTGACAGGGACTCTCTAACACTGCATTTGGAAATAATTTTTTTTCTTAGATTTGTGAAAAATGCTATATTGGTCGGTACTCACATGAGCTTTCAAGAGAAATCACCTTGTATGGTAGTATTTTTAATCTTTGAGGCAAATGACTTTATTTTTTTGAGCAATTTTAGGTTCACAGCAAAATTGAGAGGAAGTACAGAGAGTTCCCAGATACCCTCCCCCCCCCATACACACAGCCTCCCCCATACCAACATCTCTCACCAGTGTGATAACATTTGTTAAAATCAATGAATCTATACTGACACAGCGTTATCACCCAAAGTCTGTAGCTTACATTAAGGTTCACTTGTGGTATTGTCCATTCTGTGAGTTTCAATCAGTGCATAATGTCATATATCCACCACTCTAGTATCATACAGAGTAGTTTCACTGCCTTAAAAATCCTCTGTAAATGCACCTATTTTAATAGCTACCAAATAAGTATATTGGCTTTTAGATAATAAATAACAGACATTATTGTTTTAAAAAATCTAGAACATTATTTGGGCAGTTTTTTGTGTGCTATTAAAATTCTCAATTCCTAAATTTATTATATGTAGTCATGTATTTAACTCAATTTTAAATTATTTAACTTTTAATATTTTTGCAATGTGTATATAATGTATAACTTCAGAGAAAGTGTGATTTCTTGGTTTCTTGTATGTCTTAGAATCCTAGGTAAATAAAAAAAAACTTTTCATTTAAATGACCTTTCAGTTAGACTAGTATCAACACAACTAAGTTCCTAAATATTTTAATTAGTTTTACTTAAGCCTTTTTCAGGTATAAGAGGTACTGAGTACAGATGATATCTTGGTCGCCTCTCTGAAGCTTTACATGAAATATAAAAAGAAATAAACCCTTCTGTTAATAGCTGTTCATATGAGAAAAACATTAGAATCTGGTAATAAAAAAATGAGATGGTAAGCAAAAATCACTTGTCTTTCTTTTTGCGTAAGCATTTCTTGACCTTTACTCACTTATAACAAGGTGAAGTGGATGAAAGTGATGCTGGTTGACCAAAGGAAGCCATGGAAAGGTTCACATTGATAGCTCATAGTTTGTGCAGTGCTCAGTCCCTTACACTGTGCTTATTTATAAACTTTCCAGTTGATACAGTTGGGTAGCTGCAGCCCATATCCAAATACATCATCATTATTTGGCTTTCATGTGGTTTTGCCTGATTTTTTTTTTTAGCAGACCCCCTAGAGAAATTATCATTGACGTATATCAGTTCCAGCACTTAGGAGACTATTAAGAAGGAACCAGTGGGACTTGGAACATATGTAATTGTGGTCTGAAAATAACCTAAGGTGAACTTCTGCTTGAAAGCAGTTACATAAATTGTTCTGATGCTAGTGTACTGAAACTTTATTTCCCAGGAAAATTTCTGTTGTTTGTCTGATCAAATAATTGCTTATTCTTTTTTTTTTAAAGATTTTATTTATTTATTTGACAGAGATCACAAGAAGGCAGAGAGGCAGGCAGAGAGAGAGAGAGAGAGAGGGAAGCAGGTCCCTGCCGAGCAGAGAGCCCGATGCGGGACTGGATCCCAGGACCCTGAGATCATGACCCGAGCCGAAGGCAGCGGCTTAACCCACTCAGCCACCCAGGCGCCCCAAATAATTGCTTATTCTTGAAGGATTTTAGAAATTTTCAGGAAATGTCACCATTTTATATCATGGCAGGAATGGATATATTTTTTTTAACTTTTTAAATGGATATTTCAAAGGATATGTATTTCCTTTTGGTATCTGGTGAGGTATATTGAGGAAAGTACCAGATAAAATACCTGTATGTACACTATATTAGGGTTTTTCAGAGAAATAGAACTAATAGATGTATGTATGTGTAAAAACATACATTCTTTTTAATTACGAGTAATTGGCTCATGTCTTCATGGAGGCTAAGAAATCCCACAGTCTGCCATGAAGGCTGGAGACCCAGGAAGGCTAGTGGTCAAAGTTCAGTCTGAATCTGAAGGCCTGAGGACCAGAGGAATCAATGGTATGAATCCCAGGATGAGGCAGGAGAAAAGGATCAGTTCCTTCTTCATCTCCCTTTTGTTCCATTTAGGTTCTCAGCAGATAAAGAGATCCTCACCCACACCAAGGAGCACAATTTACTGAGCCCACTGAGGCAAATGCTAATCATGTCCAGAAACATCCTCCCAGACACACCTAGAAATAATGTCATCTCGGCACCCCTGGCTAGTCAAATTGACACATAAAATTAACCAGACATGGACTCGTGTTCTCTTGATGGGGCAGCTGGAATTAGTGTTCAGTGATCAATCTCAAATGCCTGAAGTTTTGGTTGAAACATCTGAGTTGAGGAAAGAATTATGAAAATTGAGTGTGTATCAAAGTACAATGTCCATGTTGCAATAGAGGTTTAGGGTTTAAAAGATGCTAAAAAAGTTAATGTTGCCCTCCAAAATGGGATATTTTGTCTGAAGATGAATGTTGCCTACCATTTAAGTTATTTCCTGGTGGAATTTTTTTAATTTGGCAGTTACTGATTTTTAACTTTTTCATGTATGGAAAATCTGGTTTCTAACTATTTTATTAGTTAAAACTGGTAATTAAATTATAGAACAATAATTCTATTAACTGTTAAGATATATTAAACCGTAGGACTCTGATAACAGCAGATGTCCAGAAAGAAAGTTCTGTATGTCTTCTCAGGTGGCTAAGAGGTATCTGATTCCATGCTGAGCTAAATCACTGTGTGAGATATGTCTTTAGATTATGATGGTGTTTATTCAGTATTGATTTTCGTATTCGCATGCTGTGCAGTTTATTTTCTGAGCCACCAATCTTTAGTTTCTGAGATAAGAGGATGATAAAAAGTATCTGTCCTTCATGATAGGACTAGATTTATTTTAACAGATTTTGTTGACTATGGCTCTTACTGATTTTAGTTTAATTTCTGGGTATTTAATATTTCTTGATTATGCAAGGTATGGAGACTTGCTACGGAAAAAACTAAATTTTTAAAAGATTTTTAAAATTTAAAAATTTTTTTTAAAAGAGTTTTAAAAGAAAAAACTAAATTTTTAAAAGAGTTTAAAAGAACTCTTTTAAAAAAAAGAGTTTTTTTTTAAAAAAAAACCTTTTTTTTTTTAAGTTAAAAAACTTTAAAAAGAGTTTTTAAAATTTAAAAACTAAATTTTAAAAAGAGTTTTTAGTTTAAAAACTAAAATTTAGTTTTTAAAAAACTAAATTTTTAAAAAATATTAAAATAAATTTTTAAATTTTAAAAAAATTTAAATTTTTAAATTTAAAAAGAGCCAGGTGCTCTTTTAAATTTTTAAATTTTTAAAAGGGCACCTGGGTGGCTCAGTGGGTTAAAGCCTCTGCCTTCAGCTTAGGTCATGATCCCGGGGTCCTGGGATCGAGCCCCGCATCAGGCTCTCTGCTTGGCGGGGATCCTGCTTCCCCTCCTCTCTCTCTGCCTGCCTCTCTGCCTACTTGTGATCTCTGTCTGTCAAATAAATAGATAAAATATTAAAAGAAAAAAAGAGCCATTTTGTGTCCTTAATAATCAAATATAAAAATGTTTATATAGTGCTTTTTGCAAAGAACTGTTGCAGGTGCTCTGAATATACTCTTTACTATACTTTAGTATATACTCTTTACTGTTTTTTAGTAGGGAAATAAAGCAGTAAAAAGTAGAATTGTAGGAAAAAGCAGGATTCGAGGGATGGACAGCATGCTTTAGAGGCTCAAACAAAATCAAGCGGCGGGAAGAATTAGCATTTCTGATTTTTTCTGTTTTTTTTTTTTTTTTTTTTTTTTCAGTAGGCTCCACATGCAATCAGTAAGGCCTGAACTTACAACCCTGAGATCAAGAGTCACATGCTCTACTGACTGAGCCAGCCAGTCGGGCGCCCCTGCAGCTGAAGGAATTAGGAAAAATCAGGGTAAATCCCTGATTTGGAACACACAAAACCAGGCAGATTGGTAGCACTGTTAATTAATTCATGGTCACGTTGACTGCCTCACTGGGAGTCTGGCTTTATTTCTTTTGTCGGTTAAGCCACTGTGAAAAAGTTTATACTTCCATGCACCCTCTTCTGCCCACCTGCTCCTTTCTTTGCTCTCAGTGAAACATCTTATTTCGTACCTCAGGAAGAAAACGGTGTCAGGCATTCCTTCCACTTTCCAGCATCATATCCACAAACTTATTTTTTACCCACATCCATCCTCCTTGATGTTAGAAAGTCCGTCAGTCCTTGTGAATTCTGGATCCTGTCCTCGGCTTTTCCAGGGATCTCAGTCCATTTGTCATGCCTGTTTTCTCTCCGATTCCTTGAGTCACTCCTCCTCTGCTGGGATCCTCTAGCATCATTCCCACCTCCCTGGTGCATGCACGACTGTGTCAGGACGGGTGGGTGATGAGTCCAATGGACATGATCCTGAGGGTTGTCTCTATACTGATGAGGAAGCCGTGGAGACACCGTAACAGAGCCAAGTGTGGCATGTTCCTCGTGCAGCTCCCCACCTCCCACACTACCACCCCTGAGCCCGTCTGCAGTCAGCAGAGATTTTCAGAAGCTCTGTTTTCATTCTCACTGGGGTTTTTGGTCTTTCCTCACTTTCCCTCTCACACCTGACTGTTTCCAAGTGTAATTCAGTGTAAAAGAACTCAGTGAGCAGGAGGTTTAGTTTCTCAGCACAGCCGCTCTTGGGTCACCTGTACTTCAGGCCTCTCTCTGGTCTATTTCCTTCTTTAAAAAAATTCCTAGACTTCTCACCCTGTTCTAGATTCTGCCTTTTGTGATCTCCCCTTTATAGATAATTTCCAGCTATTCTGTTCTTAGCCTAGTCTCTGTCTTTCATCCCTACACTGCACTGAACCTCATTTTGAAGTCTTAAATGTTTTTCAGTTATTATTTCTCTATTACTCATCAACTTCTTTCTTTTTTTTCCTTCTAAGAGAGAGAGGGAGAGAGAGTGCACATGCAGGTGGTGGGGGAGGCAGCAGGACAGAGGGAAGGGGAGAGAATCTTAAATGGGCTCCATACCCAGCAAGGAGCTGGCTGTGGGGCTCAATCTTAGGACCATGAGATCACAACCTGAGCCGAAATCAAGAGTCAGAGTCTTACCGACTGAGCCACCCTGGTGCCCCACTCATCAACTTTCTTAACGATAGGATACTTCCTCCTTGAAATCATATCTCTCCTTGGCTTTCATGTCATTGTACTCTGCTGTCTTTTTACCTTTCTAGCCTTTCCTTTTCTTTCTTCTCTGTTGGCTCATCTTTGTACACTTCAAATGTTCTTGAGGACTCAGTCCTAGGCCATCTTCTCTTCTCATTCTACATTATTACTCGGGGATCTCATCTATTCCCGTGGCTTCCCATCTACTGGCCAAAGGTTGCAAAAAAATTTTTTTTTAAGATTTTATTTATTTAACACAGAGAGATCGAGATCACAAGTAGGCAGAGAAGCAGGCAGAGAGGCAGGCAGAGAGAGAGGAGGAAGCAGGCCCCCCGCCGAGCAGAGAGCCCAATGCGGGGCTCGATCCCAGGACCCCGGGATCACAACCCGAGCGGAAGGCAGAGGCTTTAACCCACTGAGCCACCCAGGCGCCCCCAAAGGTTGCCAAATTTTTATCCCTGCCCTAGTTTGCTAATGAGCTCCACTATCATTTGGCTGATGTGGACATCTTCTCTTGAACATATCCCAAACCAAACTTTGGATTTCCATTCTATCACAGTCTGGTCTGCATTGTTCCCTCATCTTAATAAAAGGAGCCATCATCTACCTGGTTAGTCATCCCAGGAACCTAGGAGCCACCTTGGAACTTCTCTCTCTCATCTTCCATAAGTCACCTTATTCAGAAGTGTATTTGTGGTGTAGATCTTGAATCCTACTTCTCTATCCCTGCCGTAACTTCCCTTGTCAAAGACAGCATCACCTCCCACCTAGCAGTTCTGTACTCTCCACCTCCCTCCACCCTAATTTGGTCTTCCTGCCTCCTTCTGGTTTCCCTCTAAACCATTCTCCACCCAGCAGCCAGCGTGATACATTTTAAATACAAATGGAATGGTCACTCCTTAGTTACCATTGCTTTTGTTGCAAAATCCAAAATTTTTCAGTCTACAAGGCCCTGCCTGGATTGTCTGAGTTCTGCCTTTCATTTCAGCCTCATCTTTCCCACTGATCTGTTTTCAGCTCTTGGGAGGCAGTATGTCTCTCCCTTCCTCAGGATTTCACACACATCATTTCATCCATGTGCAATAGTTTTCCTCTTCTTGCCTCCCTTCCTAACCCTCTTCATGTCCCCCACTCCCCCGACCCCTGTTTAGGTGCTAGCTTAAATGTCTGTTCCTCGGAAGTCTTTTTTTTTTTTTAATGTCTTAGGCAGTGTTAGATTCTATTTTCACATGTAACTTCCCTTTATTGCTTTTATCATAATCGTGATTTAATAATTACATAATTTTTGTTCAGTTCAGTGTGTCTTCTCCAGTGCAGTTTCCATGAGAACGGGGTCATGTTTGTTGCTGCACTCCTGAGGCTAGCATAGTACCTGGCACATAGGAAGTACGTATCTGTTTATTCATTCACTTAACTGATAAGGCAGTGTTTTGAGTGTTTGGGATACAGCAGTGAATAAACAGAAAAAATATGAATGAAAGCATTGAGTCATGTCTTATTGCACAATATGGTGGGACTTTAAGGCTAATATCATCCTGTTGTGAGAGATAATGCTGGATTATTTACCTTATTAGCAAATTTACTTTTAAAACTCATTGACGCATTTCTTAATTATAGAAAACAGAAATACGATAGCCTCACACTAGGAGTTCTGGCCTAGAAAAAAATTTTCTGAAATTCTCAGCAGTGTTTATAACATACAATTCTATTCAGTAGCATTTAATTTGAAATTTTGTAGATTACTGAGATAGTAATCAGATTTTACCTTATTATTGCATGATAACAGCTTACTATATATCGTCACCAAGCACAAAAATTGTATTAATTTATTTAAAACATTTGTTTTCTGCAGTTAAGCTTGATTCCTGTATACAATAAGAAGGGTGCTTAGATTGAAAATTTCCTGTATGATGTAAATAACCTATTTAAGTTGTTTACCAGCCCAAATGGGATTCCTATGACTTCTGTAGAAAAGAAGAGAAGCAGAAGGTTAGATCATTGACAGGTCTAATCTTGGGAGGATAGAATGAGAGATTTGGAGGCCTTCTGCAGTAGGATTTAAGGACGGGATTCAGGGAAGAGGCCCTAAAAGAAGAAAGCCTAAGCCCACATATGTCTCAGTGCTAAGGACAGGTCCTCGATGGATAATGAGTCTGGAGATGAGGAAGGTGGGGAGGATTGCTGAGTTATGTCTTCTTATTTGTAATGGCAAAGGACCCCTGGGAAGGAGAACAGATTGGCGGCCAGAAGGAAGAGAGGCCTCAAGGAGGAGGGAAAGCTTGTGGAGAGCAGTTAAGGACTGAAGTGGGAAGGTAAGGATGTCGTCTATGAAGTGCCTATATGCTTCACGATACTGTATACTCATTGTTTTTACATGAAACACCTTGTAATTCAGATTTCCTTCAGAGGAAAGTATACAGAACTGTCCCTCCCCCTCCTTCATTCCTCTGCCCTGTTCCTTCCCCTCCTCCCCCCTCCCTCCCTCTCCCTACTGTTTATCAAAACTCCATGCTCAATTTTCACTTTCTTGATAGAAAATCTAAAATTAGTTTGGCCTAAGATAGTAAAATCATTGACTCTTTTTTTTTTTTTTAAATCATTGACTCTTATGTCTGGAAAAGACCTGAAGAGTCCTGTCATGTGACTGCCCCTCTGCCTACAACATACAGATATTTATCCCACAAAGAAATGTTGGGTAACCAGCAACACTGTGCCTCTCGTTGTAGGTGCTGGGAAGACATGTAATAAACAAGCCCTCACCCCCTGGAGTTTATGTTCTAGTGAATATATCAGAACATGCAGAATATTTCCTAATATAATTTGGTGGATTTTATGCAGTGAGTGAGCAAACAGAAGATCAGAAGTCTTTCCTTCTGTATAACCGCTTCATATACTGATAGTCATCATTCACTTTCCTTCTGTGTTAGTTTACTTCAAATACTCAATGTTCATATATTGATGAGTTATTATCTAGGCTCCCCCCCCTTTTAAAAAGATTTTATTTATTATTTATTTGATAGAGATAGATCACAAGTAGGCAGAGAGGCAGGTAGAGAGAGAGGGGGAAGCAGGCTCCCTGCTGAGCAGAGAGCCTGATGCAGGGCTTGATCCCAGGACCCTGAGACCATGACCTGAGTCGAAAAAAGAGGCTTAACCCACTGAGCCACCCAGGCATCCCTCTAGGGTTTATTTTTAAAAAGATACACTTAAAGACACTATTTCCTTAAGTTACTCTGAGCTAAAACAGGACATAGATGTCAGGTGACCATTTGAAAAGAACCGTCTGAGAGTTCTTAACCCAGGCAAGTACTGTGATGATTTTAAGAAAAACCCACTTGCAAATAAGTTTTATCTGTGCTGCTTATGTGTTTGGGTTTTCCTGGCTTCAAAAGACAGTAGAGGTCAAGTTGATTTTCTAAATGTGATTTTGTTTTTACTGAGTTTAGACCAAAAAAATACAATGGATATCTTTGTATTGTAGGAAATTATTTTCAGAGTATCTGGAGGGGGCAAAAAGGAAATATGTTTGATTTTTCGCATTTACTTTCTCTGTGTGTGTTCATATTTATACACCTCAGTACAGTCACATGTCAATGCTTTGCTGGCTTTTAAAAAAAATATTTGTTTATTTATTTTAGAGACAGAAAGAGAGAAAGCAGGTGTGAGTGAGCCAGGAGAGGGGCAAAGGGAGAGAAGCAGACTCCCTGCTGAGTGGGGCTTGATTTCAAGACCCTGAGATCATGACCTGAACTGAAATCAAGAGACAGACACTCAACCAGCCGAGCCCCCCAAACACCCAATCCTTTTCTGGCTTTTAAGGCTGGAAGCTAAAGGAAGGAAAGGCAAAAGGTATCAAAACATTTTCTTAAAATGATAAAACTAGATTGTTTATTAACTAAGTACAGTTTCTTCTCTGGGACACTGAAAAAGTACTTGAGTCTTTTCTAAAGGCATTTCATTTCTTTTTTTCTCAAAGATATTTTTATTATTTTGAAGCCTATGGGCAAGGCAGAAGGAGGGTGGGCTAAAGATAATGAGGTTTTGTAGGGAAATGGTGACATCAGGGGCCCAGAAAACCACATCAGGCAGTAAGATTTGGCTTATGGGTGCGTGTGTGTGTGTGTGTGTGTGTGTCCATGCGCCCTGCACACATGTCCTTTATCTTGTAGAATTAGAAAAATGACATCTGTTTTCTTGAAATGAAGGGAAAGAGATGTTTCCAACAGGATTGGAAGAATGAGGGAAACATTATGACAGATTTGATCTACAGTCAAGTTTGTTTCTTTTCCCAGTCCAGAACAAACTAAGCTTGAAAATAACAAAGGGAAAAGTTTTCCTCTTTCCTAGTCCAGAAGAAAGTAAGTTGCAGAAACAACAAAATAGGAAAATGTTTGGAACGATGCCTCTGTTTATTTGGCTTAGAGAGTATGGTTCTGATGGGCAGGAGTTGTTCATTCTGTTTCTGCCATGTGGATAATAAATAATTCATGCTCTAGGGGTTCCTATTCCTGGTTCCTTCTTGAAAGCTGAAAGCGTTAAAACAATTTTTCCCCCAAATGATCTTACCTGGGTATGTGAAACGAGATAATAGTTTTTGACTTGGCTTTTTTTCTTCTCCTACATGCCCAAGGGTGTGACACATTTCCATCACTAACAGTGAGTCACAGTGGCAATAATTTGTACCAGCTTGTGAATCTTGAAGAAGCCCTTTGGGTGATTTATTGAGTTATTGAAGTAGGTGGACCATAGTGAAATTCATACCCACAACTAGTCTCTGAAGTTTTCTGATTTTTTTTTAGTTGTTTTTTTTTTATTGTGGTAACATAGACATAACATAATTTTTATTATCTTAACCACTTTAAATGTATAGTTTAGTATTAAATATCCATAATGTTCTGCATTTGTCACCACCGTCCATCACCATAACTCCTTCCATCTTGTAAAACCCAAACTCCGTACCCATTAAAGAGCTCCTCATTTCTCTGTGCTCTCCCAGTCCCCTGGCAACCACCATTCTTTCTATCTCTGTGATTTTTGACTACTCTGAGTCTCTTATGTAAGTGGAATCATACAGTATTTATCCTCTTGTGGTTGGATTCTTTTACTTAGCAGACTGTCCTTAGGGTCATCATGTTATAGCATGTGTCAGCATTTCCTTCCTTTTTATGGCTGAGTAATATTCCATGGTATGTACGTGCCACAGTTTGCATATTCATTCATCCCACAGTGGACACTTGGGTTGCTTCTGTATTTTTGTGTTGTGAATAATGCTGATACCAACATGGGGGTACAAATATTTCTTCGAGATTCTACTTTCAGTTCTTTCATGTGTATACTCACAAGTGAAATTGCTGGATCCTATAATTCCATTTTTTTCTTAAAGATGTTACTTACATATTTTAGAGATAGAAAGTATGAGCTGGGGGTGGAGCAAAGGGAGAGGGACAAGCAGACTCTGTGCTGAGTGCAGAGCCTCAGGATTCTGAGATCATGACCCAAGGCAAAATCAAGATTTAGACACTCAACCAACTGATCATTTCATCTTTAATTTTTTGAGGAACCACCATACTGTTTTCCATAGCCACAGTACCATTTTACATTTGCATCAACAGGGTGGGAACAACAAAGCTTCCAATTTCTCCACATCCTTACCAACATGTGGTATTTTCTGTTTTTTTTTTTTTTTTATGTTTTTGATCATAGTCCTAGTGGGTATGAGGTGGTATCTCATTGTAGCTTTGATTGGCATTTTCCTGATGATAGGTGACCAATGAGTATCTTTTCATGTGCTTATTGGCCATTTGTATTTCTTGGAGAAATGCCTATTCACTTTTAATTTGGCGTTTTTGTTTGTTTGTTATTCAGCTTTAGGAGTTTTCTATATGTTCTGGTTATTAATCCCCTATCAGATACATGGTTTGCAGATATATTCTTCCATGTTGTGGCCTGCCTTTTACTCTGGTGATACTGCCTTTTGATGCACAAAATTTTAAATTTTTTATGAAGTCCAATTTGTCTGTTGTTACCTTTGTTGTCTGGGCCTTTGGTGTTATATCCACGAAACATTGCCAAATCCCAGGTTATGTAGTTTTATCTTTAGGCAGTTCAGACATTAAAATATAATTTAACCTCTTGAATTTTCCCAAGCCCTTATTCCTTTTTTTCTTCCAAAATTTTATTTAAATTATAGTTATCATATAGTATAATATTGGTTTCAGGAACAGAATTTAATGATTCATCACTTACATATAAATGCTGATCCCTACAAGTGCCCTCCTTAATGCCCATCCCCGACGCACCTCCCTCCATCAACCCTCAGTTTGTTCCCTATCTAGTCTCTTATGGTTTGCCTTTCTCTCTTTTTCTTCCCTTTCCCCTCTGTTCATCTGTTTTGTTTCTTAAATTCCACTTGTAAGTGAAGTCATGGTATTTGTCTTTTCTCTGACTGACTTGCAAATGGCAAGATTTCAGTCTTTTTGATGGCTAATATTCCCTTTTATATATAATTATACACACACACATCTTTATTCATTCATTAGTCAATGGACATTTGTCAAAGCCCTTGTTCTTTATTAATATTATTATTAATGTTAATAATGATATTAACAATAACATTATTTTTTTAAGGTTTTATTTATTTATTTGACACATGGAGAGAGATCACAAGTAGGCAGAGAGGCAGGCAGAGAGAGAAGGGGAAGCAGGCTTCCTGTTGAGCAGAGAGCCCGATGCAGGACTCGATCTTGGGACCCTGAGATCATGACCTGAGCCAAAGGCAGAGGGCTCAACCCACTGAGCCACCCAGGTGCCCCAACAACAATAACATTACCAATATTATTTTTAAGTCCTAGGAATGAGGAAAATAAACAGAATACATATACCTTATTTTTAAAATCGAGATGTTGGAAGGTTAATCTTTTGGCCTTTGGGCCCCATTTGAGAAAAATTGATTTAATTACTCAAATTATTCCTTTGTAAAGTAGAAAAACTTTTTCCAAGACCTTGTATCATTACTGCTGCTTGCCGTAAGAGAGTAGATAAACTTGGTTGTTGCTGGAGAAGGGAAGTGGGAATTATGTGGAGGCCAGCCCTGCTCAGGACAACTCCCCTGAGTGAAGCCTCTGGGAGCAGCGTCTGGGCACCCAGTTTACAAGGCTTGCATGTTCTTTCTGTCAGAGCACTCACGAATTTGCACAGTTGGCTAGCTAACCACTTTCCAAAGGCTGATGTGCAAACTACAATTCCAGTTTACTGATTTATAGGATAGTCCCTTCCATGGACAGAAGTACTTTTGTCTGCCTTCACAATTATCTGTTTTGTGTCAAGGCACCTACAGAATTTTATTTGGGAAGCCAGACAATTGTGCAGAGAGCATGAGATCAAAGCAGAGGGAAGTGGATGGTAGACAGAGCTACTATCCCCGGCTCTGGTGTGGCCCGGTTAGCGCTGTGCCCGGAACAGGGGATTGCTTAAGATCCTTACCATCTGGGTCTCTATTTACTGTCTTTCTGCTGGATACACCCAGTTCTTTCTGCCTCTTCCACTTTCCCTTTTGCTCTGTATCATTCTAACCATCCTCACCTACTCAGAGTCTTGGGCGAGGCAGGTTTGCACTTAACTGAAGCTTTAGCTTGCTGCTAAGTTGTAATCCCGTTTCAGAATGTCCCTCAGACACCCAGGTCCTCTGAAGTGTGTAGTTTTAAGAATTCCCCTCACATTTGGTAACGCACAAATGTATGTCTGAAGTATCTAGCTTTGTAATTTCTGTTTCATTGGTGGCATCTGAAATATTTAACACAGTTCATTATTCCCTCCTTTAAAAAATACTTGTCTTCATTTTTGAGAAACTTTTTTTTTACCCATTTATCACTGCATTATGGGGGTAACTCTAAGCACTGTATGAGCTATGAAGGAAATACGGCATTGCCGTCCACAGGGTAAGGAAACTAGACGGGGATTGTGTTATGCTTGGTGGAAAGGCTTCATAGCACAAGGAGGGTAAAAGAAATTTATCAGTGCAGAACTTGGCTCTGGCTTGTCAGAGAACACCTCCAGCATCCTCCTCCCTCCCCCTCCTCCTCATAGTTTCTGCATCCCAAGAATATGACATTCAGACATTTGGATGACTGGAGGTCAGATCAAACAATGACTGGTTTTCCAAAGATAATAGGGAAATTGTTGTTATAAAACACTGTCTCATCTTTGTGTGCTGCTCACATTCCAGCAAGATTTCCATTTTTATTACAGGGTCACTTGAAAGTGTTTCAAAGTGTACTTTTGATAATTTTTCTCATCTTAGTTTACTTATCTGAAAGTGACAATGCTCTGGTTTTGTTTTTTGTTTTTTTTTTTTTTTTTTTGTTTTTTTTTTTTTTTGCCTTAGGAGGAAAATGATGAGAAACAGCTTTTTCATTTCAAGTATGGTATACAGCTATTTTGAAAGAAATGTAGTCTTATATTGGTATTATGTGTTAAAAATAGACTGAGATTCCCTGTACTGTCACAATATTTTCTGCAAGTTTCAGAAGTTCCCTTATTACGAGAACATTGGTTCATAATATAAAATTACAAGTTTTATACTTAAAAATATAAATTAGTTTCTATGTCCCTACATTTGAAGGAGAGAGATTCCTTCACGCGGTGCTGTCTTTCCCCCTTTTGTGGGGTGTTGGTACTGAAAGTTAACCTGAGAGCAATTTATCATCTGCGTTATTAACCCGCATGGCACGGAGGTCATTATCTGTTTGGCATATTACTGCAGTGTTTGCTAGGGAGGCCACAAGTTCTCAGAGCTGAAGGTACACCGAGGATGCCCTTACTCTAAGATCAACCTTTATGCTTGCTGTCTTCAGGATATGGCTACAATTACAGGAACCATCAATAATTTTTTCGAGTGTTACTCTAGAGTTCTTATGCAGAACAGCTGGACGTCTACATTTATGGAGGAGACTATATCTGCTAAGTTTCCGAACAATTTTTTTCATGGAGATGGAGAACCAATGAGAAGACAAATACGTACCAAATTCTAGCTTCCAAGCATGGAGAAAAAACAAGAGTAAAACATGACTTATCACCACTGCTAATTGGTCTGAAGTGCGATCATGTCCGTTTGAAGAGGTTAATGTCCATAACCAAAGAAAATTATAAATGATAATTTATATTATCACTTAATATATATTATGTATAATATATATATTATCATATAATAAAAAGATAATTGACTTAAAATTAATCCTGTTTAGAAGTGGCTTTCAAATCGACCAGTGTCCACCGAGTATCAAATACATGTGGGATCCAGAGAGGACTGTATCTCCGTATTTTCTTCAGTTTTGTAACTAAATCTATGTGCCAGTCATTTAAAAATTTTAATTGTTAATTTATTCAGCATGTATTACATCCTGCCTCACATATGTGTATATGGCAATGGGGTGGGAAAGCTCCGCTGATTTTCCCGTAACAGAATGATCCCTAATGGTTGGATATCTTCCAAACTGACTCAAGTCAGTTGACTCAAGTCTGACTCAAGTTAAATAGCAATAGTTAATATTAACCAAGAGAGATTAATCACATGCCAGAAGTCTCTTCAAATAGTCTTTTCTGAGAAAAAGAGAAGTAATTTGATACTATGTAAATCCATATCCTCTGGGAATGCTTCTCTCTCATTTTCTCGGGACACAGACTAAGGGACAGACTCTGGTGACATCCCAGCACCTGCTATCATTAGCTCAGGCCCTGGGGTTTGAATATGAATGCCTCATACACAGTCTTGCCCTTTGGGGCTATGCTCATGCCACTTTCCTCTGCCTTCCCCTTTCTTCTCCACTTTACCTACCTAATTTCTACATATTACGAGACTCTCAGCCTGGAAGCACTTTCTCTAGGAAAACTTCTCTATTAGGCAGCATTCTCTGGAGAAACAGAATCAATGGGATAATTCCTATTTTACAATATTGTAAGTTATTTAGCCTATCTTATTGATTTTAGGGCCATGGAACCTAAGATCAAAATGAACATTTTACAATCAAAAACGGGTCTGGGAGCACATGGGTGGGTCAGTCGGTTAAGCATTTGACTTCATCTCAGGTCATGATCCCGTCTGGGTCCTCAAGCCCAGCATTGGGCTCCTCACTCAGCGGGAGTCTCTTTTTCCCTTTCCCTCTGCCCCTTCTCTCCACTTGTGTCCTTTCTCTCTCTCTCAAATATATTAAGTCTTAAAAAAAAAGTGGGGAGCCAAGTCAATGTGGCATGGATTTATTAGCTAATTAGCACTGGAGCTGAACCAGGGACTCCTGTTTACTGATGTCTAGTGTAGTCATTCATCAGGTACCAAGTACCTGTCATACCTCAGGTAATGTATTAAATCTGTATCTTGGTTAAAATTGTTTTAGAATGTGTAACAACTTTATTACATAAGTCACTGTCCATTTCAGTCATAGAAGAGGAAACACTGAGATACCAAATGTTATTCAGGCTGATGTCCTTGTATAATTCAAAGTTCAATCATTTCGTTTTAACTTTTCCTTAGTTATTGAAAAAATTCTACTTGCTCCACTGTCTGCTACGGGGAGTTGTTCCTTTAATAGGTATGCTTTATTTTTTTTTAAAGATTTTATTTATTTATCTGACAGAGATCACAAGTAGGCAGAGAGGCAGGCAGAGAGAGAGGAGGAAGTAGTCTCCCTGCCGAGCAGAGATCCCGATGTGGGGCTCGATCCCAGGACCCTGGGATCATGACCCGAGCCGAAGGCAGAGGCTTAACCCACTGAGCCACCCAGGCGCCCCAATAAGTATGCTTTAAATATCATTTATTATTTAACCAAATAGAGATCTACCTAGTTGAGTTACATTACTTCCCTTCCCTGTCTCTTCCTGAATCTGTATCTTACTGAAGCATATTGGAAAGTATGGAGTTGAGTCTCAGTAAGCGTTAATTCCATTTTTCTGGATTATATACAGTATTGCCTGTGAGATGAAAGGCATAACATGGGTTAAAAAGAAGTCCATCTAGTTTTTTAAATTTTGCATTTAGTAACCATAAGCAGTACGAATCATAGCTTAAAGTATTTCCTTTTCTTCTGACTAAAGCATGGGCAGTTGTATTCCTGAGAGCAAATATTCAGCTTTGAGACATTGGATCTGAAATGTCTGAAGACTCGATCTCTGCTAAACATGTATTGGTTTGGGAGTGGACAGCAGGTGGTTGGGGTGCTTGTGGTGTGAGTTGTAGGAGTTGGGATCCAGACCCTTCTGCTGCTGAGGGGCTCTACCAATGACACCAGACAGAGGAGAAGATGCCTCTCCTTGCCCGGTTCCTGATGAGCCAGGTTTGGGGGAAGAGCAGGGTGCAGGCCATACATCTCTGGAGGCAGGTGAAAACTTTGGGCTCCAGCTCACCGCCACCCTACTTTTCAGTGGACAGCCACTAGTCTTTAATAGAAGAAAAATTTTAAGCACCCTAGAAGATTTTCTGCTGCACATTTCAATGTATCATTATCAAAGATGAAAGAGAATTCGTATGTCAAACCCATTTCAAAAACTAAGTTTATTCCGAAATCACTTTGTAAGAAAGCAACAATCCAAGAATGGATGTTTTCATTTTAGCCGACCTGTTGTGGTTCCTGGAGCAGGGTGCCTATCTGAAAATGAAACAGAGAAACTTTTTCATTTCTAGAATTTCCTGTTGGGAGTGCAGAGTTTTATAAGTAATATGTGGCATTGGCTAGTTACACAATACGTTGGATTTTATTGCCACCACTTTGTTTAAAAAGGGCGGGAGAGGTTTGGACCAACAGGAATGTGAAGTCAAAGTTAACTATGATGTCATCTTACTGCCTGTCACATTAATAAACCAGACTCATAAGTAAATACATTGTAATTAAAATCTTTTATTACTCTGATAAGTCTGCTATAAAATAGCTTTCTCTAGCACTTACATGGATATGATTGGGGAAACTTTTTCTTTTCCATTCAGGGAACATGGTTAGAGGAAAAAACTTAGCCCCCAGAGTTGTATCCATAGGTGAATGGACATGTGAGGGAGGTTTCTTTGGTGATTGCAGGGAAAAGAGATGTGCACTCATAGAATATTTAAATCCCCATGTGTGGCTGAGAGTTGATTCTTCAGAATCATGTTCAGGCTTGCTAAGATTCGTACCCCTGCTGTCCTCTATCTCTAGAAATATACACAAGTGTTAAGTTATGCCATATAACATTTCAGGTTCTTTTTAGAATAAGAATCTTACACAGAAAAGTGTCTATAGTCTATGCTGTTTTTTTAAAAAGGTTTTATTTGTTTATTTGAGAGAGAGAATAAGCAGGGGGAATATCAGAGGGAGAAGAAGGCTCTCTGCTGAGCAGGGAGCCTGATGTGGGGCTCGGTCTCAGGACCCTGGGATCATGACCTGAGCTGAAGGCAGTTGCTCAACTGCCTCTATCATCTGTGCTGGTCTTTTTAATAATTTTTAAAATTTTTATATAAACATATAATGTAACCCCACCACCTTCTCCCAACACCACTCCCCCCAATCCCCTCAGTTTGTTTTATGACATTTAGAGTCTCTTTTGGTTTGTCTCTCTCCTGATCCCATCTTGTTTCATTTATTCTTTTCCTACCCCCTTAACACCTACCCCCATTGCATCTCCACTTCCTCATATCAGGGAGATCATGTGATAGTTGTCTTTCTCCAGTTGACTTATTTCGCTAAACATAATACCCTCTAGTTCCATCCATGTCATTGCAAATGGCAAGATTTCATTTCTTTTGATGGCTGCATAGTATTCCATTGTATATATATA